>PVLD010008219.1:6235-85730 GCA_004027595.1 Dinomys branickii | reverse complement strand
CTACTATCTTATCTATAATTTGATATTTCCTTTAATGTTTTTGTGTTAACTAATGTGAAGATAACTATGTAATACAACATCCAGTTCTAATTCCCTACTATATTCTGTATAACTTTGTATTTTCTGTATTGTTTATGGCTTTTCTGGTTCATATGTCTCCATTCTTTTGTCTTTAAAATAAAATTTAAAAAAAAAAAAAGAGTCTTATGCTAATTAGCCCTGCTAACCTATGTACAGAGAAAACTGTTCAAGTACTAGATTTGAAACTAAATGCTTAACAGAACTAATATATTGAAATGATGTATTGTGGAAAGGCAAATTATATTATACACCATTGTAACTATGTAGAAATTAAAGAAATGTATAATCAAAGTACTAAGAATTTTTATATGGCTTTATATGAGGGGAGTGTGAATGTTAATAAAACCTTTCCACTTTAAAAATAGTAAAGAAAAAAATGTTACATTGTAGGGCTAGAGCTGTAATTCAGTGGGACAGCGCTTACCCAGTGTGTGTGAGACCTTGGGTTTCATCCCTAGCACAGAAAAAAACATCTTCATGGCTTCATAAGACTCCAAAGTACTTGGCCAGATAGTTACTTTTCTTGGAAGTTACCTTACACTATACAAACCTTCTGCTTTTCCTCCTTTTAAGTCTATATGCTGTATTTAATAAAAGGATTCTCTATAAGGTCTTATAAGATACAGTGGGCTCACAAAAAAAAAGACAACAATAAACAGTTCACCATCTGTAAAACACTATCCTAATATACCATGGTAGTAGAATATAATGCAAAAAATCTATTTCCTGTCCCAGTGCATATGACTTCTCTCTACATACATATATAATTGACCCAATTTCAATACTTTTTTAAAAATACTGCCCTAAATACTAATGTTTTCATATTTCTCATTGTACAACTATTTTACCCTGTGACTATAAACCTCCTGGCACTCAGTATCCTTAAGTAACCTCTGTAACTGCTAGAAGGAACTGTCTAAAAAATATTAAATTTGAAAAGCGAAAGTAGAATATGGGTTGAGATATGCAATTCAACACCTAGCACAACGGCTGTCATATATCTTCAGTACCTAATTACATTTCATTTATCAGTACCGTCTAATTTTCAACTGGACTTTTTCTCAAGCACACTCGGCTACATGAAGCATGAGGAAAAGTAGGATCCATTTGAAATCTTTAATTTGTACCTAATAAATCATTGCTCAGCTGCTACAACTCCACAATACAACTATGAGGATGAGTGCTGTGATTTAGTCTTAAGTTAGAAGAAAATATTTTTTTAAAAGAACTTAATTTTGATTGGATATAGCTAAAGACATCTATTAAAGAAGTTGGCTTTTTTTTAGATGCATTCTCTGCAAATTGCTTTCATCAAGGGTTCAACCTGTGTCAGGTAACCATTTCTTTCTCTAGGCTGAGCTCACCGGCAGGTGGTGGACCATGGGAGTTGGGGGTGGAGCTGAATCACAGCCAAGCATAGAGAAAGGGAAAGGGAGGTGAAGTGAATTTGGAGATCTCTTCATGGGAACTTGCTGGTAAAAATATACAACAGCAACATCATAGTTTCTGGCTGCTCAGTTTTTCATTTTATGTGTTTTGTTTGTTTTGAGACAGGGCCTCACTATGTAGCTCACACTGGCCTCAAACTCACAGTGACCCTCCTGTCTTGGCCTCTAAAGTGCTGGAATTACAAGCCACAGCCAGCTCTGGCTGGTAAGCTTTGATGGTTGTGATGATTAATCTTGATTATCAATTTGATTAGCTTCAGACACACTCAGCAGATTAGAAAAGCTGACCTCTGGTGTGCCTGAGTAGGTCATGAGGATGTGAACATAGGGACTATATCTTTCCCTGCCTCTGCCTCTGCCTCTTCCTCTCCAGCTCTTTCTTCTCACTCTCCTTCCTGGCTGCCATGAAGGGAGCCACTTTCCTCTGCCATACCCTTCTGCCATGGCATTTCTGCTTTTGCAGCCAGCCAATCAAGCTCTGAAACTGTAAGCCAAAATTAAACATCTCCCTTTAAGTTGTGCATGGCAGGTATTTTATCCCAGCAATGGAAAAGCTGACTAACACAGAATTGGTAGTGAGAAGTGGGGTTCTTGGTTGTGATCAGACCTAATCATGTGGTTCAGAAGCCTTTGAAACTGGCTTGAAGATAAAGCAGCAAAGTCTGGAGAACTGGGCTGGAAAAATCATAAAAGGCTGAACACAGAACTTCATGGGCAATTCTGATGTGAGCTCAGAACACAAGAATGCTGATTGTCACGTGGAGAGTAAAGACTGTGTTGATGCGGTTTCAGATGGGAATGATTACTCTATTTGAAACTGAACTAGAGGCCTTTTTTATTATATTATGTCAAGAAGTTGTTTACATTCTGTTCACATCCTAAGACCTTGTGTAAGGCTAAATTTAAATTTGAGGGACTAATTTTGCAGAAGATATTTCATGACAGCCCCATGTTCAGGCTGTAACGTGTCACCAGAGCTATAATGAGAAAAGGCAGAGCAGAGAGATTTGGAAAACTTTCGGTTCAGCCAGAAAAGAAAGCTAGGAACAAAAAAAGTGTGGTTGATGAAGATATTAATGCCATTTTTTACATAGCCAAGTACTTTGCAATGGAAAACAAGAAAGATGCTTTGAGGGCATCTTGGATTGGCCAGAATCCATTCCATCCCAGGCTCAAGAATATAAAACTATAAAGTCCTTTGAAATATGTCTGCTTTGAGAAGAGAAGTCCACAGCCCTCTGCTCATTCAGGGCCACCAAGAGGAACATTCCCAAGAATTCAACCATCCAGGCAATCATAGGCCACTGCTGTGGTCTAAGGGGGCCTGGCTCCTGCTCATACTGGCAGCAGATTCTGGCATCATCCATGTAATGCTGGTTTGAAGCATGCAAAATGCAAGAGTTGTGGGGTCCAGAAGATTTCCTCTTAGAGTCAAATGGGAGGTCCAGGAGGCTAGGTAATATATGACAGGTTCAGAGTCTTTGCCAGGCACAGCTGAAAGGACAACATGTAAAGCTGTGGGAGTGAGACAAGAGTTGCACTGGAGACCCCAAGAAGATGAAGATTGGAGGAACATGAAGTATTTACCAAGGACAGTTGCTGGTAATGAACTGAGCCAGCGCAAGAGAAAGGCCAGAGTGGGCTACAACCCACAAGGCCATAGGGGTGGGGTGGCCCAAGCCCTTCAGAAATTATATCATGCCACCATGTGCTCCAGATATTGGACATGAAACTGCAAGATTTAATGTTTTTGTTTTTGTTTTTGTTTTGCTGGCTGTTGGTCTTGCCATGGTCCTATTCTTTTTTTTCTCCTTTTTGTTCCTTTTGGAATGGGAATGTTTATCCTATGCCATTTTATCCTGGGAGCATATAACTTGCTTTAAGATTTTTAAAGAGATTCACAGCTAAGAGTTTGCCTTGAGTCTCTGATATGATTTTGAACTTGGACGTTTAAATAAGTTGGAACTTTTCATACTTTGATAAAGAAATTATTGTGTTTTCAGTTCTATACAGAATACTTACATCATGTTAGGTGGGATTATGGCATTGTTATTGTCTCTATTTGGAGATAAAGTATGGCTTAAGAAGATGTGTTTGGGTGTCAAATTGACAAGCGGTGGATTTGTGATGCTTAATCTTGATTGTCAACTTGATTGGCTTCAGACATACCTAGAAGATTAGTAAACCACACTTATGGATGTATTAAGTAGGTCATATGAGTATGATCTTAAGAAACTGTATTTGGTCCTGGCCCCATCTGTGGCTCTTTCCTCTTGCTCTGCTTCCTGGATACTGTGAGGTGAGCACCTTTCCTCTGGAACATTCTTCCACCATGACATTTCTGCCTTGAAGCCAGCTGACCAGGAACTGAAACCTCAAAAACCATGAGCCAAAAACAAACCTTTTCTCCTTTAAATTGTATATATCAGGTATATGGTTCTGGTGATGGAAAAGCTGAATAATACAATGATAAATTTGATCATGGGGAGTTTGAATGACATGTAAGCATAGAAACAGGTTGCATGTAAAGGATTTTGGGCATGTTTTATCTGTTATCCAAAATATAAAACTAAGTAATTTATGAACATGGGCTCTGGAGCCAGACTGCCTGAGTTCAAAGTCCAGCCTGACCACATTTAGATCACTTATTACTTCAGAGACTATTACATTACACTGCATTGTATCATATCATATCATATCATATCAGATATCATATTATAAGACCACAACCCCATGTCCTTCAGTAATAGTCCCTATCTCAAAGGGGTGTTCTGAGGCTTCACTGAATTAATATAAGTAAAGTACATACAGAAATGACTGGTACATAGGAAAAACTCAATAAACATTCATTATTATCATTTAATATCATTCTTATCATGTAGTGGTCAATTTTTCCTAGGTGTCAATCCAGTCCATAGAATTTTAACTTTCACAAGATGTTTCTTTTTTAATAAATATAAACGTTTCCTCAGAGAATATCCAATTTGATAGGGGAAGATAAGAAACAGACACATCAGATTGGCTAGTTCTAAACATACTTATGAACTAAAATAGGCCTTGGAAACAGGAAACACCAAAGGATATCATTTTTACTCCTGAGATGAAACAACAGAGAGATAATGATTCTCAGGTTCTGGGTTAGGTGGTTTTCATAAGCCATTCATTTTAAAGACTAGTTTTCTTCCTTGTCTGTAGATAGGCACTTGCTATTTGGAAAACATACCTAGAACATTTGCTCCATTTCCTTCCCCCCAGCCCTCTTTCACCAGGTTTTACCCACCTTAGCTTAAATCTCTCAGCTTCTGGCCTTCCCGGATTCCCAAGGTGAGACCAAGTGTCCAAAGTGTAGAGCCAAATACCGTTTCTTCACTATGCCCAACCATGATAATCAAAAAATATTTCACTGATGGGCAGGTAGATGGACAGACAGGTTAAATAATATCTACCTTTCCTCCCTATTGAGGTAAAGTGAAATATTCAAGATAAAAATACATACTGAAAAGATGCTTTACAAATAGAGGTTATTCAGCTGCTGAGTTTGAAAGAACTGAGACTCTCTCCTAAGAGGAAATAAAGCCTGAGAATGGTGAAGAATTTCCCAAGTTGTGCAAACATCTACAAGGAGAATGGGGAGGATGGCACAACGGCCTTGGTGTGAGTGAATGAGCTAAAGAGTAAAAGAGTGAGCAGGTAGGGAAGGGTAAGGTGAGGCCAAGGAGGACCGGCAAAGTGAGACAGAAAAACAAGGTGTAACCAGGGTCCCCAGGCAGACAGGGGCTGCAGTGCAGGAAGTCCCTGACTTACGTACATTCTGGCTGTGAACTTTCATGGGTGTATTACATAAAACTCACTTCTTTGGGTTTAGGAACAAACATTCTCCCAGAACAGAACCTATTAGTAAGTCTAGGACTTACTGTACAGGGAAGTTGATGAAGAACAAAGGTCAAGAGGGATTGTACATGCCTGGGCCAGAGTCTGTAGATCTTGTTGCTCTTCATAAACAAGAAGGGGAAAAAAATTACATCTTTATTTCACTAAGTCCAACCAAAATTCAACATGACCTTCAATTAATACACCACAATATTAGCAGAATCTGTGACTTTATTGCAAAAAAATTATATTACAATTGTTACAGATATCAAAAACATCTTTTACTGTCATTAATACTTTTAAATTATGGTAGTTTTTACACCCACAAATGAATGGTGTCACTCTAAACAAAGAGAAGCAACAGCATATATCACACTATGTTAAAATCTCAGGATTTCTATAACTTGTTCCAATATGGCTCATTTTCTTGGTAACACTGTATGTTTGTTTTATACATTTAAGATGTTTTGAGAGAAACTCCACAGACCAGCAGAGAACCAAAGAAATCCACAGCTCAAAAATATTTAAACTCCCTTGATTGTACATGTTGCCACAGAGCAGAGACAGTCAATGATGGCTGGGAAAAGAAAGTCCCTATGAGCCACCAAAAAATTGTAGTAATTCTTTTGAGTTTTGCAACAAGTTTGGAAAAAAATCAGGGGAACTGTTTCACCAATGTAGGCATGAGCTGAGAAAAGCCAGAAGATGGCCTAATGTACCAATTCTTTAGAAGAAACAGAAGCACGTAAATAATTCCAAAAATGCCTGGGCCCTAATCCTTCCCATTGGATCCCAAGGATGCAAGAGGAGACAGGCAGCAGAGATTCGCCACTGGTGTCAGGTGCTTGCAGGAAAGACAATGAACACTGCTTCACAACATTTTATTTAAGCCATTCAAGCACAGGTGTCACATCCAGGTCAAGATGTAAAGAGGTTTGAGGTTGGATATTACAGGGGAGACCAAAACAAAAAAGTAACTGAAGAAATAAACAGGAAGAAATCAGACTTTTCTATACTGCCAATAACATGGGCCTATTGGAAGCATAGATGTAAACTGAAATACATACAAACCTTAATAGGTCCAAAAGAAGCTATATGAAAGAATGTGGGGAATTACTTAACCAACAGAAGTGAGCGGGATCCACTGTTGTGTAAGATGTAATCTAGAGGCCCTGGGAACCATAAACACAAGCTCCTGAGAAGTCTACAGGCAGAATCCTGGCCTGAAACACCGCCTCCCTTGTTTTTGGAAAGCTTTATGCCGTAACTGTACTGACTCATCCTCTAGGCTGTTAAAGCCAGCAGGGTCTGATGCGGTTTTTACCTAGTTTACATAAAAGGATTTTGGTAGCATAATGTATAAAACCCTTTCAGTATCCCATTTTCCAGAATTCCTAACTCAATAACCTTTCTGAGCTAATATGAGTCAGCAGTAAAATTTAACTCAAAATTATGGAATTAGGAGGAAAGGCCTCAATAAAAAGGGCGAGAGGTGAGTAAAGGAAGCTGGTTCCCTCTTACTCAACCCGATCAACTTGTGATTCGGAAACTAACTTAGCATTTGCCCCTTTGCTTGGAAGGAAAAAATAGGGCAATTTTCACATTGTTTCAAATTACACTGCAGCTGTAAAATCTGGCAACACCGTCTGAGTAAAAAAGCCAAGAGTGGACTTCTAAGAGATGAAGTGTTACTGTACCATACCATCATTTATAGGAACCACCCAAAAGTTAAATTCAACACAATTTCTGAATAGAGGCCCCACCAGGTTACACCTATCAAGCAGTCCCTTTCCATACTATTTAGGTATAAGATGACACCTTTAGATGTCACAATTTAGGGCGTCCACATTTTAAAAGATTAATCAGATAATATTTACCAAACATCAAGCTATTACTGCTTATCACGGGATTATTTTCTGACTCATCTAAGCGGTACACTGCTTACATTTGAAAAGTAATAACAGAAATAGTCATTCGTACTACTGGCTGCGCTAATCCTCTTGATACTCTGGGCCCAGAGGAGACCCAAGAAATGTTTTCTGACAATTTCCAAATGAACTGGCTTGAAATTCAAAGTCATGGACCTCAGCTGTTCATGAGTGACAATGAGTCCAAACAAGTCAGATTATACATATATAGTTGCTTATAAATAATTTTTTTAATTTGGTGTGAAAAATAAGCCAAGTCCTGGCATCTCTTCAATAATAAAAAAGCATAACATAGTCAAGCTGTGAAGTGTATATAGTAATAATTTTTTTCAAGTTCTCAAGATGAAGAGCACACCCACTCCCACACTGATCTATGCACAGCTCATCCACTGGCTAAACTAGGGCTAGCAAGTTTTATAAAGTACTTGTCATCAGGATGTAGATGCACACAAATTATTCTGGATTGCTGATTCCTATAACTAAAGTAAAAAGCTTTAATTCCAAGGCCAAAATTGGTGATCTATGGAATTTATCAGAAACATCAGGATGACAAGCAGCAGGCAGGAAGGAGCAGACGACATTCATGGTTGTGGTTGTTTGGTTTTGTCTTGTCTTGTTTTCTCCTGGGAGAACAGATGGGCCAAAGGACAGCACTGACCATACTCAACCATGGACATGGACTGCACCTCCCTGAGTCCTCGTGCAGAGGATGAGATGTCCGGGAAGCACCCAGCTTGGAATCTGGATGCACAAAGGACTTTTTTCTTTAATCTACCTCCCAAGCACCAACACAAGGACTACATAAAGCCTGTCTATTAGAAAATTAGAAGGAGATGCACTATCATCAGACATGCATGGCCCTTAATTAACATCTGAGATTCCTTAGGAAACCCAGCCGTGATAGTCACTTGTGCCCAGGAGCACAGCAGTCACATCCACCCATGCTTCAAAGTGGCAAGAGTACTCAGTTATAAAAAAAGATAAACTTGGGGCTTTTATAGGTAAATGGATGCAACTGGAGACCATACTCGTAAGTGAAATAAATCAGATCTGTATGTGTAAACATCATGTTGTCTCCCTAGTGTGAGATACTGAAAGAGTAAATAAGACCCAAAAGGTACAACAGATATTGTGAAAGGGAAAGAAATTGCTCAAAGGGAAGGAACAACTGGGATTAGGGAAAGGAGAAAAAAAGGAAAGGAATGGGAAAAAATATATATGTATATACAAGGATAGCTGGGATAATTGAACTGCTGATGTCTATTGGTTTATTGAAAGGAACAGTTAATGCTTACGTTTGTTTACCAGTTTTCTATGCTTATATCTGGTAATCTGAACAACTAATTTAAAGACAACAATATGCAATATAACCACCATTGCTGAATTCCTACCATCTTGATTAGTGAAACTCTGTATTGTTTCTACTTTTTATTTTTTTTATTCTCTTTAGTTGTATGATCTATCTTGGATTCTTACGCCTGGTAGTCTGAGCAACTTCGTGGAAGATAACAATATGTAATATAACAACCATTGTTAATTTCCTATCATCTTGGTTTGAAATTCTGTATCGTTTTTATTGTTCTTGTGTTGTTTTGTTTTTATCTTTGTTGTTGTTTTGTTTTCTCTTTAAAAAAAAGTGGCAAGAGTGCCCAAGGCTTCTGAACAAATATCACCAATTCCTTGTGTGTGTGTGTGTGTGTGTGTGTGTGTGTGTGTGGTAGTGCCAAGGTTTAATCCCAGGGCCCTGTGCACACTAGGCAAGCACTGTACCATCCAGACCATTGTCCCCAACTTTTAATCATACTTCCTGAAGCACAGTAACTCTGGGAGGAAACTTTTCATTGGAATCTAAAATCTGCTCCTTAAGGATATACTTTCAGGGATCATTTCTATAGTGTGTTAAAATCTGCTCCTTGCTAAGATCTTCTTAAGTGACTCTATAACTGCCTTGGTCTGCCTGAATAAAAATCATTGCCACACACAAAAAAGAAGGTCTGATGCGTCTGTCATTCCATTGTAGTATTTTTATTTTAATGGCAAAAAACCTTGTCCATGTCTTCCAAATGTGGTCCTATAATCCACGGTGGGACTCTTAGCGTAAGGCTTGAGGAGATCCAAGCCACAAAACAAAATCCTTGACATTTCAATAACTTTTCCCATTAATATCTAAACCTTTGACTTCCCTAGTAAGAGGAAAATCAATTAATGAGAGCAATCTGTGGACAGTGAAGAGTGGGAGGGGACGCTCCTAAAGAAGCTGCCTTCTCCTGTGCCCACTGCCCCCCCAACTGTCCCTGCTCAGCGTGGGATGTTTCCTTCTGCATCAGGCAGCCTTCCAAGGACCCTGAGGTAAAAGCCAAGCTTCTGAGGACATCACTACAGCTGTCCTACATAATTTGCTGAATTAAAATGAAAGTAATCTACCAAAGAGCTACCATAAAACACCCCCAAATTCTGAAAGTAGACTTTTCATAAATATAAATCAAGTGGTGTTCTTTGCCCAGAGTCAGAACAGACCTATAAAGTAGCTTTTAAAATGTCAGCTAATTATGTTCTTCAAGGCAGAAACATTGGATTTGGTCCCAGAGAATTCGTCCACTGCCCTGCTGAAAGGAAGATACTAAAGTCATTAAGAAGAAGGTAGAAGGTAAAAGTGATAGATAGAGGCTTCATTACATCATCAAGCTTTTTTTTTTCACATCTCAGGAACATTAGTTTTATATGGGAAAAGTGAGACAAGTCACTCCTTTGAAACAAATCAAGACTATTGAAACAGGCTGGAACATCGCACATACAAAGCCCTCTCTCTGTGCAGCCTCTCCTATCTTATCTCTCCTCAGTCATAGGCCCACCATTTCTCTCTGCATTAAATAATTACAGTTTTGTTCTAAGTATTTCCTGACCTGAAAAGTTCAACCCCTGGTGTTAATGAATATCAGGTCCATTCAGCAAGATTTTGCTAAACAGCTAACATGGACAAGATATCCTGTGAAGCCCACAGCAGGAGGGGAGGTGTGGTAGCTACATAAGTAAATACAGGACTTAGGTTCACTCAGTGCTGAGAAAAACAAAATTATAGAGACATATCATAAGCCAATTGAATGTGGTTTAAATATGGCATGCCCCCCAAAAAACTAATGTTGAAATCTGGTGCCCAGTGCAATGGTACTGAGAAGTAATGAGCTTTTCAGAAGCACGTTGTCCTAAGAGATCCACACTCATGCAGGGATTGAGGCAACTCTTGAGTGGGTTCTTGCTCTCACAGGACTGGATCAGTTACCGTGACAGCAAGCAGTGATAAAGCTTTCTCTTCCCATGCACCCACGTGGCTTCTGCTCCCACTGTGACTGTGGGCTTCTTGAGGCCCTTACCCAAAACCAAGCAGATGGAGAAGCTGGACTTCCCACATTTCAGAACTGTGAGTCAAAATAAGCCTCTTCCCTTATAAATTAGCAAGTCTTACACATTTTGTGGTAGCAACAGAAAACAGACTGAGATAAAGCAAAGATAGACCAAAAGGTTATTGTTTATTGAGCAAAAAGAATTTAGCTGCACTTAAGGTTCATGATGTTTCATTGTCTAAATAATTTCATTCACTATATAGAGATGTTTAAGTCATAAAAATGAATGACATATATTGGAATCATTTGACTCCATGGTAAAATAGCTTAGGAAAAATTAAACCTATGCAACACAGATAAAAGTTTAAGATGTTAAATTAAAATATTAATAAATTATGATAGTTTTAAAAATCAAAACTGATTTATAAAAGTATTCAAAATACAGCCAATAGACTCAATTCACTCCCTGCTTATCAATTATTCAGTAAGAACTCACCTGGATAGTGTTGTAATGAAAATAGGTCAGGCTGTACTCTGAAGGAAGTTAAAAACTAACAGATGCAAAACACAAGAATCTCACTTGAATAATAGATTCATAATAAAGTCAAAATGCAAGACTTGTTACTTAAGTGCAACTGAAATTCGACAAGAAAGTGAAAATGAGTTAAATAAATAGGTAAGGTTATACAACAAAAAATCAAAACGAGTCAGTCAGCACATGCCTTATATACTTGACATATGATCTTCCAACCAATATTTATTGAAGAGATAATGGAACCAAATGGTAAACATACCCTGGGTTGATTTAGCTGGCCATTGCCTCTGCATGCATAAAATATTGTTAACATACTTTTTAAAAAAGACATTCCCCTGAATGGATGTGTATCACGATGGGAATACTTGGCTCTACACCCATTTTTTTTCTTTTTTCGTACAGACATTGAGTCCAGGATCTTTGTACTTCTTTCTTTTTCTCTCCAGGGCCTCACTAAGTTTCCTACACTGGGCTGAAACTTGTGATTCTTCTGCCTCAGCCTCCCAGAGTCCGGATTAACAGGCATTTGTCACCATGCCTGGTTTGTACCACCTTTATTCTTTGCTATTTTTGCTTTTCCTCAAGAAATCTGGGAAAGTACAAACTGTTATTTGTTTCTGGCTTTCCTATTGAGACACATGGCCTGAGGTCTTTTCCTAGCCCACTCTACAGATCAGCACCTCTGTAAGACTTGCCTTGGCCTGTCAACCACCTCCTGAGAGAAAGCTCTTTACTGCTCCCACTGGAAAGGGAATCATGGTTAGCGCATTGCTAGAGAAGCCTCTTTGAGTCTAGGTAACAGCTTCTGTTAGATGTATGGCATGAGCGAGAAAATACTTCCATCAGGCAAGCCACAGAGACACACGGGTCATCTGTTACTGAAGCACAGTGCCTGACTCAGGCACATGCAATTCCAACTTTTCTTCTAAGCACACCAGAGCATGGCTTTAATAAGACTAATGAGGTTTTCTATAAGAACTTTTGTGTACACGTGGGTCAAATGAAACGTACTGGGTGGAAAATATACAGGATCAACGCAGGAACTAGGTGGAAATTACAATTATTACTGGAGAATAACAGGACAAAAACCTCTGCTGGGAGCTCTAAAGTAAAAAAAGAAACATAAGTCTTCTGTTTTTGTTTTTGTTTGTTTTGTAGTGCTGAGGAATGAACCCAAGACTTGCACATGCTAGACAAGTACTCTACCACAGAGATAACCCTGCAGTCCTTAAAATATTACATCTCAACACTCATGTTACACAACCAGTAGGAAATTATGTTTCCCATTCCTATCTCAGGAGAAAATGTAATAAAACATCTAATGGACAGTTTAGGCATTTTCACAGCATTTAGTCTGTTTTACTAGACTTAGTTCTCAGGGAAAATATTTAAGCCATGATAACTATGTAAGATCTCCAACATGAACTCTTTCTTCTTGGTGTAATCCCCTACTCGTTTCATTTTCAGCATTTGGATAGGTCTTTTCAGAAATAAAACAACAGTGGCTTAAAGGACACTCAAGCATATTGAGCTTCGACATTTCCATTGAAAATTTCAAGGTAAACGTACGATTTGTGGCTAGTTTCTAAAGTTCTTATCAAAAATATGTTCTAGAATCGACATTTTAGGATTCATTTTCTGTACTTTCCATTTTGTTTCATACTACTATCTATTTTAAGCTCTATCTAGAAAACATCAAGTAATGCTCAAAGTATATTCTATAGCCCTTGGCACCACCATCACAGTAATTTTAATTAGTATTTACACACCACACTTCCTAAGTAAACTGCACTAGGGGCCCATTCTTCTCACCTTGTATGTGGGAGGGAGCACAAGAAAGAGAACACGAGAGAGAACAACATAGAAAAATTCTTACTCCCAGCTTGGCATGCAGCGCAGACAACCAAGAACATGTATTTCTTCAAGCACCACTCACAACACAGCTCAGTCTAAAATAGACACTTGCCTTAACATTCAAAGTGAACAACAAACTAGGAGAAAACCCTGACAAGATAGAAGGTGTATTTTACCCTATGAGGGAAGGTAAGTAAGAGAATGCCCAAAGTACCACATGAGGCAGTTTAAGAACTTAAGTCATTCTCTCTGTTTTCTCTATATAAACTGTCTTTTAACCTTTAAAATTCTATGCTTGTACTGCCACTTTTTGAAAGTGTAAAGTAACTTCAGTTGTGCATTTTACTTCCTGAAGTGTTCAAGCACAGTACAGGACAGTCATTAGGCCACAGTCTTGGTCTGAGCCTTGGTTTTATGACCCACCAATGGAGACTTTAGGAATTTAATCCCCCTAAGCCTCAGTTCCCACATCAAAAGAAAAAAAATGGAAATGAAGAAGTACCCACCTCTAAGAACTTGTAAGAGTAAAATTACCTGAGTAACTTACATCAAGTCTTGTTTCCCACCGGTTTCTGTATATACATGATAAACATTTATCTACTAATAGCTAATAACCCTATTACATTACCTTTTCCTTACTCTGAAGTCTAGACTCTACCGTATTTGACCCGCTACCTATGTCAGGGAGCCTTATTTTCTCAATGAACAATGCCTTCATTTGTTGTGAATGAATGCATTTCTCAGTGTATTCAGACAAACCATAATTACTTTTAATTTAATTTAATTTTTTGTGCTGCTAAGGATTGTCCCCAGGGCCTCACACACGCAAGGCACATTTTCTACCACTGAGCCATACCTGCAGGCCTATAGTTCTTCTACATTCTCTGCCTTCTCTCTGTCTCACTTCATTTTCTCTACTTTTTGATTTGCCCTCCTTTGCTCCACAGAGCAATCTTACCTAATACAAGAAACAATAAAGGCACCCAGATCGCAGGAAACAGCGTGTTCTTTGAAATAAGCAAAAGACTAATTCGCACTAAGCCTCACATGAGAATCAACCTCCTTACTTGAACCAACACCTCGTGCTCCGCCTTCCCCTTAAAGCAAGCAAGGAGACAAAAAGCAGATTTTAATTTATCTCAGCAAAGCTTAAATAACACATCACAAGGCAGCACAGCAACGGAAACTTTGTAAATGTTAATTAGCTGAAATCTTCTTTTAGACTTTTTTTTAATGTTTCTGGGTGCCACAATGAAAGGATTTCCGAGATTTTGCCCAAATTATGAAGGAACTGCTTTCTGCCAGGCAAACAAGGTCATCTGTTTGTTGCTGCAGTACAGGGTGATGGGACAAGAGAGACGGGCGTTTCCAAGTCTTTCTCAGCATCCAGCCAAAAGCAGTGCTCAGATGAGGGGACCGGGAAAAGCGTACTTACTTCACACCCTCTTGCCGCTTCTCCTGACAAGATTTTAAAAAGAACAGCGCATGCATTGGGATTCATTATCAGACACCTCAAGGAGTCCCTTCAGCTCAGCCACCAGAGGGACATGCACACAGCGCCTGACAGAGCCTCACACCTGCCCGCACTGCAGCACAGAAGCAGCATTTTCCCAGGGCCTGGGCCATAGGTTTCATTTTACTGCTGGCTCCCATTTGAGACACAAAGTTCTACTCTAAGACTTTCATGTCACTCAAGACAAAACACCACAAATATTATTTTAAATGAAATAAAGCAGCAATGTCCTTAGCCCACCAAACTCACTCAAGTGACAAAGAAATTAAACCCATAACTCATCTGCCCTTGGAAAACTCTCATAGACCAGTGTCTCAATGCCAGTCTTACCTGTGCTCACAAATACTCTTCATAAATAAATGGGAGGAAGTGACGCAATACAAGTTCTTGGGCAATTCTTTTAAGTTAAAATATCTGGGCTCTTGCAAGAACAGCCCCATTAGCCAGGTGTAAGGGCACACGCCTATAACCCTAGCACTTCGGAAGCTGAAGCAAGAGGATCGCTGCAAGTTCAAGGCTATCCTGGGCTACAAAGTGAGTTCAAGGCCAGCCTGAACTACACAGCAAGACTCTGTCGCAAAAAGATTAAAAAAAAAAAAAAAACAGCCTCAGTGAATCTGGAACACAGACACAGGTGTGCACATCTTAACAATAATGCTTTCTGTTATCAGTTCAGATTTTGGTAATTTAAAGAGCAAGATATAATCCTTAGATTAAATTAATATTTACTAAAGAATCCATGTAGCTCACAACACACAGCATTAACATAGTCTCTTTATGTATACAAAACTCCAGGTATTATGTAAAGGCAACAATATTCCTGTGTTCCCATTTTAACTACATGAATTATTTCAGTAACTTGGGAGTCAATGGAACTAAATATTACTGGAAAATATTAAATGTAAAATCCATACAGTAAATATTTTGTGGCAGGCTATGGGAAGATAAGTAACACATTTCTATCAAGGTGCTTTTGTCTATAAATGAAACAAACAGCCTTGTATCAAACAATGATGTATATCCTCTCTCAACATAAAAGTCCAAAAGTCAGTGGGCTCCAGAACTGGGTGATTCTACAGCTTGGAACGTACTGACTTCATTCTCAGCTGGTAGCAAAACAGCTGTGGTGGTTCCAGGCATCACACACAGACATACCAATAATCAGAGGAAGATAAACAGTCTTTTCTTAGCGTCTAGCTTAGAAGCAAGGAAACCTTTCAGAGACGCTCCAGCAACCTCAGCCACAACAGAGTCACTAGCCTGTTTCTTAGCCCATCCTGGCAAGGAGCAGGAATGGCGTGACTGGCTTAGTATGGGAGCCTAGACATAGCAAATCAACCATCACGATACTAGTGGGGTGGCCCGGCTGTCAAGAGAGTCAACCACAACAACCATTATATCTAAACAGACTTGTCTTCCCAGAGCTTATTGCCTAAAAATGCCCCAATACAGATAAATGGCAAAGTCTGACATACAACCAAATAAAAGAAAAATCACACAATACTATTATGAAACCACACACTGACCCCACAGAGGGTTAACTACATACTGGACTGGGAAGGGCACAGTTCAGCAGATTGAAATAAGTCCGTAGCAGAGGCTGTTTCCCTCAGCAAATGGCACGCAGAAAGAGGAGTGTTTTAGTAGAAATAATCAACTTGGTTTCAGACATTTGCATCTGATACACTGTTACTTGGGGTGTGTGTGTGTGTGTGTGTGTGTGTGTGTTTGAAACCTTAGTAAGTCTGGAAGGGGAGGTATCTGGGATGGTAGGGGACAGGCTAGAGGAGGTTAGGTAGAAATGTCAGCAACCACATTAAGACACAGCTCTCACAGAGAACAACCCAAAATCCATCTGCTGGTTATGAGATCCTATAGATCCAACCCACAACCTCTCTGAGTTCTCTAATTGCTCCTCCTCTCATTCAACTCAAATCCCCATCCCAGGCTCCTTTCCCACGTGCTCCTATGGTGTCTCCTGCGCTCACCCCAGGGTTCTGCTCAGATGATACCCTCTCTCAAGGACACCTCTTCCACGCCGAATTCACAGAACATTCCCTTCTCTGAATGCCTCCCATCTCTACCACCTTGCTTAATTTTTCACCTAACACTTATCACAGTCTCACACACTTTTACTTCTGCTTTGTATTTACTCTCTAGAATCCAAGTTTCCACAAGCCAGGGCTCTCAAGGAGCTGGACATATAAATGGGTCTATTTATATGTCCTGACATATAAATATGTGCTCAGTGAACGAATGGGGATAAGATGGAATCATATAATAAAAAATAATACTAAGCTCAAGAATTTGATAAAGGCAGAAAACATGAAATGTAGCCACAAAGGAATATTTTAATAGAATGTTACATTCTCCTGAAGTCAAAAGTAATTACCCTACTACTTAGTAGATTCACTTCTATTAGTCCAACTGATTAATTTATATGCACATATATGATTGAATACAGGGCTTTTCAGTGAGCTAAATCCCCAGCGCCTTTCTAGTTTTTTTATTTGGGGCTTGAACTTGTGATCCATTCATCAGAGTGCTAGTGTTACAGGCATGTGCCACCTCACCCAGCTCTGAGTATAAAATCCTTATAAACGATCAAATGATAGTTTTCCAATTTAAGCTGCAACAAGCCAAAGCAAATTATTTTAATAAAATTAATATTCAATGCCCAAGAATCATACAACATAGGCCAAGTTTTTCTTCCCCTTCTTTTTTTTTCTAATGAAAACTTGTATAGAATGTCCAAGTTGCTGGAACCAGAAGGCATATGCTTGGACATAATGGGCACAGGGCCCCAACATGACCTGCAATTAAATAATCCGCGATTCCGTTTCTCAGACATCCAGCCATGTGTCTTGTCCTTTGGCCTCAAGAAAACTGAGGCTGTGATCTCAGGTTTAATGGTTCCATGCACAGATTGTAATGAGAGCTCATCCAAGCTCTCAGCTTCCTCTCTGACTTGGGCCCAGAGAGCAGCCTTGCTCTCAGCACCTTAGGCAACGCCACCAGGGTCTCTAAGCGCTGAGCTACCTGCAGCCACAAGAGATGCCCTATGAGTCATCCACCCTCCTGAAATACTCCCCAATTACAAGCCCCAGGGAGGTATTTAGATGCTCCCTGGCACATGTGATTTCCAGTGGAACATGAAGGTGACTCATGTGAAGAGTCTTGAATTAAAGGTCACAGAAGCACCCGGAGTGCCAGACCGAGAATCATGGTAATTTTCTTCGGCGTTTTCACTTCTCCACTCCCTTCCACTACCAAGCTCAGGAAATCCACAGGTTTTAACTACCAAGACCCAGAACCCAACTGCACAGCTCTTACAGCTTGCACAGAGGTATGATAGACATTTTCAGATTAGGCTTAGTCAACAATAGGTCTTTATTCTACAACTCCTATATGAAACCTAAGAATTTAACAGGTTCCAAGCAAATGAATATTTTATTCTTGTTTCATAGTATAATAAAAAGTCCTTTTCATTGAGAGAGTTTAAATGTAACCTAAGAATCCAACTTCTGATTCTATCAGTATGCCACAAGCAGGATCCTACTGAAAGTGCTCATTCCTTAATGTACCACAGCCAACAGACTCAACAGTCCTCTCTGGCAGCAGTCGGGGGCTCAATCACAAACTGTCAATAGTACAGAAAACAGAACCAGCTTTGGCATAGTCTGCAATGGAAATGGACAGAAACTTTTTATGTAGTTATTTTAAAACTACATGAACTATGCTTATATGAACAAACAACTCCATCCCAAAAGCAAGAGTAAAAAGCTGCCCTCAGATATAAAGTTTCTACTTAAGCCCATCTGCTTCAGAGTCAGGGATGCTTTATGAATTCCAAAACCATTGTGATTTTTCCTAATGACGCAGTAAAATAGTTCTAAGATAATTCAATTGAAAGGGTTCCACTTTATACATCTCCTAAAAATGAAAGTCTGAGCCAGATGATAAAAACACGTTTTGATGAAAGGAAATTTTATTTCTTTTTGTATGAGTATCTGTAGGTCATTCTAACTTTACAGTTTTTATTCATGTATACAATTCCAAATGATGAAGAAGGGGACCCACTTTTATAGGGGAAAGGTCAAGATGAAAGTATTTCTCTTCCTGTTATATGCCTTGAAAGCAATGGTATTTGTGATAAGCTGCTAAAGCTCCAGATGAAGTTATGCTGCTCTATCCCATGGGAGAAATTCTCATTTTTTTTTTTTATTTCTAACAGAGCTTCCAACCACTCAGACTCCTCCATCATGGGACTGAGTGGCAAAATCTGAGTCACTGGAACATACATCTGTGTAAGTGGCCCAGCCCACACCAGGCATGTTCAAAAGGGCTGCCTTTTAGGAATCCTTCATAAAGGGCCCTGCCAAAACCAGATGCGATGATCCCACAGACTCTACCAATGTGCATTTTATTGCCAGAGTGAGTGACATTGATGAAGGGCAGAGCAAAAGCAACATAATTTACATCCTCATCCTCTGCCAAAGAGAATAAAGGCACAGCACACTCCTGGCCACGTCCTGCCTGAGTAAGGAGGAGGGAGGGGCCTTAAATGTGGGAGCCAGGGAGATGGGCAGCCATCTAGGAGCTGGCCACTCCTCCAGCAGCACTCAGTATCTTGATGATGAATGCACTGTGTAGTCGCATCCAACTTATCTTTAACAGATTCAATGTAAACCATATGTGCTCTGCCAAAACAGAGAACTACATTTTGAATAGTGCGACGGGTTAGCCCTCTGGTTCACTGGATATGCATATGGTATTGAATACGAGAGGGCTGGCCCTTTGATCATGCCCAAGTTCCCACATGCCTCTCCTACCACGGGCATCTCACCAAGCTCTGAGATTGTGTGATTACAAGAACGGAGCATCTGTCCTATAACACAACCCCAAATGATAAGTAGCTACTCTGTCCAAGACTTAAATAAGCACAAAGTGCACCTAGCTGTTCTTCAAATATACCAGGCATATGCTGCCTCAGGCCCTTTGTACATGTATTTTTCCCTTAGAATGCTTTTCCCATGTAAATCCTAAGCTCATTCCTTCACTTTCATCTCTTCCGGTTCAAGGCTCCTTCCCAGTAAGGATGTCTGGGGGGCCTCTCATCTAAACTTTTTATTAGTCCTATGAAAGTACTATGAGTACTTTATTTCTGCCTTTCCTGCCTAATTTTTTTCCACCACACTTAACACTAACACACTCTACCTTTGCTTATTTCTCTTGTTATCTCTGCTTCTAGAATGTAAGCAATTATGGAGAAGAGAAAATTGTACCATGAAAAATTCATATTCAATATCTGCTGATAAAAACAGAAATCTACTCTATGCTAGAAGAGAAATGGGCATGTTCCTCTTCTTTCAAGGTGACATATGGTTCTCATTCACAATACGGGATGTTCTCAAGAGAATTTCAAGGGTACTGACAAGATCCTACATAGCCAGTGCCGAGGTCCTGGAGAACTCCAAGAGGGATTCAGTGCATGAGAAGGTACTGGACTTTGCACTCTTCCCACCCATGCTGCAGAATGAAGCCAAAAAGCAGGACCAAAGATTCTACAAGGATTATACTGAAGGCCTTCATGTTTGACAAGAAGAAATGGCACTGTCATGGGCACTGGTGGCACTGGAATCCCTCCTGTCCTTGCCACACTGGGAGAGAGGAGGACAGAGGAAAAGGGAGAGATGCTCGTGGCAGAGCACAAGAAAAGCAGTGGTTGTGTCAACTATGAAGGGTAGTTCACTGGCCAAATGGCTGTAGACAATCCTGGCAACACCAGAGCCCTGACCTTTCCCCGTGAGAGACTCTTCATGCAGCTCAATGACTTCTGAGGCTCAATTGTGACAGCGTATTTCCCCCTGTCTCTCCCTAGCAATGTTCTCAGGATTCCCAAAAAAAACTTGCTTTCTGTCTCCTCTCCCCTCCCACCCAAAAAACAGGATAAGAAATTGCCATTGGCACAATACTATTAACTAAGTGACAAGGTTAATTTGGATTATGCCAGTTTTCCCAGTATTGTCCATAATGTGGTCATCATGGCCTCCAGGCTCCTCCATCTCTGACAGCTCCTCAGTCTGTCTTTATTCTGAACAATCGTAATACTCCTGAAGGACACTTGGCCAGGTATTTTGTAAAATGTTTCTCAATGTGAGTTTCCCCGTGACCAATCTGAGGCATGGATTTGAGGAAAGATTAACACACAGAGCGAGCATCTTCAGGGGCCTACGACACCAGCATGACTTAATTTTGGTAGTTACCCTTGGGTACTTGAGAAGGGTGGTGTGTGTCAGCTTTCTGCACTGTGAAGTCACTTTTTCCATCCATGGCCTCCTTGTTAGAAGAGGGTCACTCTGTTAGCCCATTCTCTGTATTTGCCACTACACGTTTGCTTATCACTGATTTAAAACTGAGTTCATGAAAAACAGAACCTCCACCTCAGTCAGTCACCAAGAGAAGATGAGGTATATGAAATGTAGGTGACTTCTGAAGTTACCAAAAATGGCCAATTAAGAGCCACAGAACATTATTTCCATGGACCAACACAACAAAGACACAAAGACTTTTTTTCATAGCATGAACCCATCAACGAAAAATGTAGAGCACTTAAGGATTAAAACATTTTTCTAACATGGCAGGACAAATCAGCAAATGAGTTGAATCCAAGAATAATCCGCTATTCTGTACCCTTGGCAATAATCCAAAATAAGGTATCAATTGTTAAAAGTGAGTAACAGCCTGCATTCCATTAACTGTTCATTGATGGCATTTACTTAACAATATTGAAAACCGAAAATCAAATGTGTGACCAAGACTGTGTTAACTGGCCCCAAGTTCTTCCTATATAATAGAATCCTCAACCTGTCGTTCAGGCACATAACCATGCAGAATAAGGACCATATCCAAGCCGCCCTGAGACTAAATGTGACATTTTGATTACTTTCTTTTACAGGCTATAATGTCATTCCTGAAGTTCAGAAAAAGGGACATACTTTAGTAAGTATTTTATTATTTTTTTGAAAATCAAATGTAACTAAGTATCTTGTATTGTTGTTTGCTATCTGTCAAAGCATAGGTGCTTGGATGCTCTCTAATAATCCACTGCTTAATAACATCACACACCATGCATGGCAGACCTCCGGAACTACATGATGACTGGGCAAGAAACATATACAGACGTAAGAATCACAGCAATCAATCAACAAGATGCCCCGAACTGTATTCTCCAGACTTCCATCTCCCTCTCCTTCTCCCTCTCCTTTTTCAGAAGGTGATGCACAAGACAAGGTCTCGGAGAATCACCCAAGCTTCGGAAGGCAGTGGAGGGAAAGGCATAGAGCAGCAAGATGGTAGAAGGGTCACAGAAACAGACATCTAGGATTTATGGAGAACAAGAATGTCATTTGCTCTGTGACTAGTGCTTTTTTGCTGTGTGTGTGTGTGTGTGTGTGTGTGTGTGTGTGTGTGTGTGTGTCTTTCCAGCAGAAGCATTCATGGAGCTGCTCATGCTTCTAAGGTGGTCAGTTCCTTATGGTGAGGGCAGTGAAACACCAAGTCTAGCTTGACAAGGAAGAAGAGAGGTGGTAGGGCAACCTGTGGAGAAGCTGGTTGGTTGGTTGATTGGTTGGTTGGTTTGTAGTACCAAGGACAGAACCCCAGGCCTTGAGCATGCTAAGCAAGCATTCTGCCTAAGCTACACCCCTAACTCCAGCTAGGGGTTTGATATTTAACATAGGCCTGAAAGGAAGATGGAATCAATATCTAACATCTATCTGTATGTCTTTGGATTTTCAGAGTATTTCAAGACCTAGAGCAACAACTCACACAAAGGAGTGGTTCCAACCTGACTGGCCATGTCAACCACCCAGGAAGATCATTGAAATCAGGCACTCCAAGGCTGGGCACAGGTCCAGGACTCTTTCAAAAAGCTCCCAAAAGATTCTGATGAGTAAGCAGGTTGAGCATGTCTGTTAACTTCTTTTTGTTTCTTTCTTTCTTTGGCTTGTCAAATGATCCTTCATTGAAATATCTTCCCTTTTTACTTAATGAGCTGGGAAGTCCGCCACACTACTGTTGATGTCATCTGTGGCTTCATGAGGCGGTGGCCATCAATAGTGCAGACCCGGAGAGTCCTCAGAATGTCTTTCATGGTTCTAGAGAGTTCTTTGGCTAAAAAAGTTGGTATCACATCTGTTGAGCACTGTTGATAATATTGTCTTATCAAAAATGATTATTTCTACTGAGTTCAATGTTTTTCTTTTTCTTTTTGTCTCTTGGGGATTCCTAAGGGCTTTGATGCTCAGTGTGCACCAGGAGGGAATGCCTCACCCTGGCCCTATCTTTCCTGAAGGGTCCATTTCACTGCAACCCTCAGGCTTTCTCATCAGCTACCTTGATGATGTCCTCGCCAAAAGTTTCTGGAGACAGACCCAGAAGGCCAAATATGGGGGTCTAGTTTATTTTTATTTGGGACAAACTTAGATGGCAGATGTTGAAGTGCCAGTGTTGGATGAATCCCCAGTGCGGGACAATGAAAGAAAGTTGTACCTGGCTTCCTTTAAGGCAAAAACTGAAAGTACCATAAATGTCTTACCAGTTTTATTTTCAATATATGATCATCAAATGTTCTTTACCACTTTTTAAAAAAACAGCTTAATAAGTGCCTACTGTAAATATCTATTGTAGATGTCCAATTCAATATTTTCTGTATGTTTACAGAATTGTGCAAGCATCACTAAAAAAAATGAGTGTCAGAACATTTTCATTGCCCCTAGCAGATCCTGCATGTCCATTAGCAGTTAATCTCCACGTCCTAGGCAACAGAGTCTTTCTGTCTGTATGTACCTGTCTCTTCTACATATTACATTTAAATGAGATAATACAGTATAGTCTTTTGCATCTGGTTTATTTCTATTAGCATAACACATTTCCTGTTCATCCAAATCACATACATTTCAGTCCTTTCTACTGCCGATTTGTGTATTCTATCGCATGGCTAAAGCTCCATTTGTTCAACTATTCACCAGTTCATAGCAATTTGTCCTGTTCTGACTTTGGGCTACTATAAGTAATGCTGCTATGAACATTCACATACAAGTTTTTATGGTTTTTTGTGTTTTCAGTTCTCCTAAGTAGATATCTGGGAGTAGAACTGTTAGATCTATGGTAAGTTGACCCTGAGAGTTAACTAAACATCAAGGTAAAATCAGGTTTTAAAGGGGAAACATTTTTATTCCAATGTTTTGTTAGTACGTGTTTGCAGGACATAATGATTACATCCCACTGGGGAGCTGATACACACATATAACATATCTTAATTCTTTTATTCCCTCCTTGCTCCCATCATCTCTTGGACCCCCCCTCATTTGCAAAAGATCTATCTTCCTATTTTTTTTATTATCTGTCTTTCATTCTGTTCTTTATACCTTGGATTTCAGGGAAAGTTGTGAAACAGTTGCCCAGTATCGGTTTCCAAGGTCTGCCCCGCCCTTATTCAGCATTTAGCTCGTCATTCAGCGCTAATGTATCACTCACAAAACTAGTGTGACTTTTCGACTTTTCCTTGCGGCTGAATTAAACTACAGCTTCCTCAGCAAATGGTCTTCCTCTTAATACATATGCAGAAGGAAGCTGTTTCTTTTTCTCTGTTAAAACAAATGACCCTTTAAACTGAAGAACTGAAGGCTGAAGATACAGCTCAGTGGTGAAAGTGCAAGGACCTGACACCAAAAAATTAAAAAGAAAGAAAGAAAAAATAAATCAATCAAAAAGTGCCATTATCATGCATTGCTGGCAAGAGTCTTTTCTCTTATTTAATAAGAACATATTTGAGACTGAGAATATAGCTCAGTGTAGAACACTTGCCTTGCATGCGCAAGATCCTGTGTTCAATCCACCACTAAAATACAAAAAAGTCGTAAGAACTGAAAACATCCTACACGTCGATAACAGAATAATGACTAAATATTTTTTAGACTAACTTTTGACTCCTTACAAATTACCCAGTGATACTGTAGATACGTAGTCATTATTATAAAGAAAAGTGTCTGTAATGTGTTTTAAAATAGAAATCTTATGAGCATCTTTTAAACAGATACATGTACACACACCTAGGAAATGTTCCGATGAGTAGATGTCCATGTGAAAGGATTTTGAACATTTTTAACTCTTTGTATTTTCTCAATTTCCGTATTTTCATCATTTGTAATATGACAAATGAAAATACTGTTTAACTCAAAAAATACAGTGTGCACAAGTACTTATTTCATTAATGCCACGCTTAACAACTTATGTCTCGGTAGTCACATGCTATTTTATTCTTTTTCTGCCTTTCACAGCAAATCATTCATTACTCTGCAGAAGTTGGAGAAAAGGAAAGACCACATAATCCAAAAGTCTCCTTTAGACCAAAAGTGAGTGTCTCACCACAGGATACAGCTCTAATGTCCACTTTAGTCTTCAAAAAATAAAAACGAAGAAAACAGTTTGCAATTCCCTTCCCTATAGGGAAACACTAGAAACTCTGCCCCTGAAATCAAAGCACATCAGAAACTCCACCCTTGAGCTAGCAGCAGGGTGAACCTTCCACGTGTCTTTGCTCAGTGGCCATATTTCCCCACAATGAATGTGTTTATTATGTATTGAAAACACATACTAATAAAAAAAGGAAAGAAGTAAACAAAACAAAATGAAATTCTTTTTTGTCTTTTTGAGACAGGGTTTCACTATACAGTTAAGGATGACCTCGAACTCAACATATAGTGCAAGCTGGCCTCAGCCTCCCAAGTGCTGGGATTACAGGCCACCACACCCGGCAACAG
Organism: Dinomys branickii; assembly: GCA_004027595.1. Taxonomy (NCBI): domain Eukaryota; kingdom Metazoa; phylum Chordata; class Mammalia; order Rodentia; family Dinomyidae; genus Dinomys; species Dinomys branickii. The sequence continues at coordinate 60,334 of PVLD010008219.1, read as the reverse complement.
CAAAGTGTTTAAAGACCACATTTGTCCTAACACTAAAGGCCAAATATTCCAAGTGTCGATTATCTCTCAATATTTCACTTGATGCCATGTGGTTGGAAATTCGGTTTTAATATACTCTCTCCCCATCTGTATTCAGCCCACTTTAACTCATTAGAAAGTAATTACTGAAGAACAATGAAATGTAATTGCTTGGCAGGCCATCTTGTAAACATCTCCCCATCAGAAAAAGTCACAGCCAAAAAGGCATTCCACTGGATTCCGAAATGATCAAAGCTAACAAGTGGTGCTTCCTAGGTTTCAGGCATTTCCTGCTATATTTCTTTTCCTGTGTATTAACCCACATACTTCCCAAAACACCCCATGAGATTGATGCGGCCATCAGAACCACCACAGGGACAAGGGGGACACTGAAGACTGGAGAGTCTAAGCAACCTTCCCAACTATTTCCTTAGTGGGTGGAGTTCCAACCTGCTCAGTCGGCTCAGTGCCTGAGCACTGCAGGCATGGTGGTGCTTCTCCAAGAGGGGTCTCTAAGGTCACAGGACAGCAGTATTCTGGAAGTCAGGCACTGGATTCTGGATGAGCAATTTGGTGCCACAACTAGATGCCATATTAACAATCGGCTTGCCTACCATTCTCTATACAAAAATAGCATTTGGCTTGATCCTTTTTAATTCTTGCCGATCAATATAGCAGTTCATAAACTATATATTACTGCTTTTTTTGACATTTATCTTCCCCTTTTCAGAATCAGTCTGAGCAAATTCTGTCTGGTAGCATTATTATCTTCAAGTGGCCCCAAGATTACATTACAAAGAAAATTTCTTTAGGCTACTTCACAGACCTGTTTTAGAAATTCCAAAATGTAAGCCATCCTTTTATAGCTCTTCCCTCTGAGAAAGGGGAAATGAGGTCCTAAGTAACACTGAGCCACACAGGACACACCAAATCCATTCTCGTATGAGCTCACTTCCTGGAAGCAAGATACACAATCTTCACCGCTCTTTCATATCTCATTACCTAGCTTTAAAATTTTTCCTTTCAGAAAAATAAAATGGCATTCTTCTGAGTTTCCATGATGATTATGTTTCACTTTCTGGAACATTTTTACTATGCAGAATAAAAATGTGTTGTAACTCTCTGGTAAATTCAAACACTCATAGTTAGATAAAGTCTCCATCTCTCCAGTAGTCATTATCCATCAAATTCCTTTTTAAAAAACTTTGTTATCACTGGGGATATAGCTCAGTGGCACAGCACCTGCCTGGCAAGTACAAAGTCCTGAGTTCAATTTCCGGTACCAAAAAAAAAAACAAACTTTGTTATCATAAACAGGTAAACCTATAACAATAATTTCTACATTACTCAAAATATCAGAAAAAATATGAAATATTGGTTCAAACTATATAAAGCATTCATATAATAAATAATCTAAAATGGCTTAGGCTGGGTATGGTGGCACACATCTGTAATCCCAGCACTCAGGAGGCTGAGGCAGGAGGATCATTGTGAGTTGAAGACCATCCTGGGCTACAAAGTGAGCTCAAGGCCCAGCCTGAACTGCATAATGAGACCCTGCCTCAAAAAGACAATAAATAAATAAATAAATAAATAAAATGGCTTGACCTAAGTGGGGACTCATTTGTTCACATTAATTTCTGAGCAAAGAAGTCTAAATTGAAACACTGCAATAGAAACAGATGTTTAATCCGCATATGCAGATAAGAATTCCTCGCTTGCTTGCTTATCACTAACAGATGAAGGAAGTGAATTCATTACGGAAACACAAGCCTGCCCAACTGGAACACAGCCAGGTCACAATCATTTAGCACACAGCTGAATTTACCCAATTTCAAAAGGACAAAAATAAGTTAGATGCACATGTGCTGAAAAGTTAAATATACAGTCTGAAAATACTGTAACAGAGGCAGAGCTGGTCCAACTTCCTCATGCAAAGATGTGTCCTCCTTCCATCAGTTACAGACCACTTATGCCTAAAAATGATCTTACACATCTTTTTCTTAAATTCCTACACTTCTTATTCACATTCTTAAGTTCCGTCCTATTCGCAATCTTATAAAGTTAAAGGGAAACCCTAATTTTGATCAACTTCAGAGGCATCTAGAAAGGACATCTAGACATCTAGAAAAAAAGATACATAGAAAAGACAAGGCTATACTTACAGAATAAGCAGAAAACAAACATTAAACTCAACCCATCCACAACAGCACTTAGACCCCGCACTCCAAAACACAAAACCATACACAGTCTATTCTTCCTGCTGAGCTTCAATTCAGCAAATGCCATTCCTATGTGGCCAGTGTTCAGACTAAATATTCCACATCATCTTAACCCCTTCCATTCCCATTCCCCACATTAAAATACACCAGTACATCCTGTGGATGTCATGAAGATCCCAGAAAGCTGAGCCTAAACTGAAGGACCCCCAGTCTACATCTTCTCCCCTCCCACTCGTTCCTCAGTGTCTCCAGTCTGGCCTCGCTCCCCCACTCCATGCCAAAGGCTCCCGCCTCAATCTCGAATAACCTTTGGTAGCCAAAAAAAGGTCCCTTTTCAGACCATTATATGCCTTCTTAGCAGCAACCCTTCCTTCTGGACAACTTCTCTTGCGTTGGCTTCAGAGACTCCTAGTTGCTGCCTGCATGTAAGAACTCTGAGTTCTCTGCCCACACTTTGACTTCTCTATCTCACCATCTCTATAGGTTCCTCTCCTACATATCCCTCAAATGTTGGCATTTCTTCTTTACTTTCTCTATACTCCCTGGTCGCTTTCATCTACTATCACAAATTCAAGCATCATGTATATGGTGATGGTCTATAGTTATCTATCTCAGGTCTAGATATCTATTCTGAACTCCAGATTCACAACCACAAATAAACAGACAACTCTATGTAGAGGTTCCACAAACATCCCAAACTTAACTAAAAGTCTTACTTTTTCTCATGAAAACTGTCCCTACTCTAACACCTCCTAGACCAGTCAAGAACACCATCATCCACTTTGTGGTTCTCTCAGAAACTTGGGAGTCATCATAGAATCCCATCTCCCACCCCTATATTCAACCAGCCTGTAGTCCTGTTGGTGGCACCTCCTAAGTATCTCTTAATAGAAACATGTTTTCTTCCATTCCACTTGGACTAACTTGGTATTAACCACCAGGATCACTTGCCTGCATTTCTGTTTCTGTCTTCCCTGCCTCTCATCTGTCCTTCCCCTCCAGTAGCCCTCGTTCCTCTCCACTGTGTCCCTGTAGCTCTTATCCCTAGCCAAACAGCAGAATGCTCTACAGAGCTTTAGAAATACACACATATATATACACACATGAAGGCATCCTTCTGTATCCATGGGGGGATGGTTCCCACAGCTAACAAAATCCACCCATGCTCGAGCTTATACATAAAATGCCCAAATATTTGCATATACAGTAACCTACACGCTTCCTACCATATACTTCAAAAACTCTCTAGCTTACTTATAATACCTAATTGTCAAGGGCTATTCTATATAATTTGGGGGGGCAAGCATTTCATAATTAAATTGTGACTAGGGATTGTCTGAGGCCTAGTGTCTTGCATGAGAGCCAGCTATGGTATGTGGAAACATAACTCCATGTGCCTCCTGTCACAGATGAGATCTCAAAAGTCCCATGATGTGGTGATGCTCCAGGAAAAGATTACATCAGCTGAAGACTTCCCGGTTCCTTGAGAATCCAGTAATAATTAAGGAAAGGGCAAAGGACAAACTTCTTATTAACCTGCTGTCTCTCACCACAGCCCTCTGAGTCATCTCAAGTGATCTTCATCAACACAAAGATCCTTCTCAGCGAAGACCACTGCCACCCTCTGAGTCATCTGATAATCCCAAATGTGATCAATAGATACCGAGGTTCTGGCTGCCTCGTGGCTTTTGCTTCCCATGAACAGGGGGCCATCCTAGATCCCTGTTGCACTGCTATTTGTCTCTTACTCTTTTTGCCATGTACCCTAACATCTTGCAGGAAATTGGGGACTCACTGCAGAGGTTCCCTGATGCCTAATATGTGTGTGTCAATGTTATGTACATTGTTTTTATGCTATATTGTTGAGGAAAACTTCCGTGCATGTTCAGTACAGGCATATATTTTCCAAATATTTTAAGTCTACAGTTGACTGGATCCATGGATACAGAATCCCAGATGCAAAGCACCAACTTTACATAAACACATCTGAATCACGCATTCTAGTCACCGTCATTCAATAAGCTTGGAGTGGGGCTAAGGTATCTGTATTAATGGCTCCATAAGGTGGTTCTGATTTGTAGCCAGAACTGAAAATCAGAGTGAGTTTTCCCAAAATAGCTCTGTTCATAGTTTACAAGACCCTTCGTGGTCAAGTTATGCTCATTTTTTTTCTTTTCCTTCAATGTACCATGTTTTTTCTCATCTAGGGCCATACGATGCACAGTTCCCTGGCTATAGTTCTTTCGCTCTATACCTTTCCCTCTTGCAATTTCCTTCCTCCAATAGACCGTGGCTGGTCTCCTCCATTCCAGACTGTTTACTCAACACATTCCTTTACCCTTCTTCCCTTTCCCCAACACAGATCAGCAATTACCTGTTTACCAGTATTATTCCCCACTAGACCAAAAGCATCCAGAAAGAAGATACTGTATATCTCTCTAGCTCACAGACGTATCCCATGCAGCTACCACCAAACCAAAGAGTGGATGTTTAGTAAGTGAATTAGCAACTGACAATATGGAAGAGACAGACTTCCAAGTGATAGCTAAAATGTAAGATGGAAAATTCATTGGTAATATAGCCACATAATGGGAAGAGCAATATCACAGATTCTACATTGATGAGACATAGAAAACTTACGGGTGTTGAGCTGAGTATGGGAAGTTGACTAGAGAACCACTACAGAATGGAAATGTCACACAGAGGGAAACAAATGCACAAAGGTAGCAATGTATAAGTTACCCAGTTGGAACAGACTAACACCCAAATGTACCTGGCAGCCACCACCTTCTTTTCAAATCTATGGTCATTCTCTTAGTCCAAGGCTTCTGCCCAAATCAGTTAACCTGCAGAACTGTGCTGCCTCTTATTCCCTCTCCCTACTACTGCGTAAAGTATACACTGGTAACCCTGTTTCCTCTGCTATGAATTAAATCTGTAAACAAAATCTCTGACAGTGCCCTATACCATGTCCACCCTGTACACACCAAAGCACCCAAGGTCTCCATAGCTACAGCCCCCTCTTAGCTTTTCAGCTTTGTCTGTACTTCACACTGACCGCAAATCTGCCTGTGAATGCCCTTGTCATGCTCCCATCACACACATCACTCACTATTGTCCAGTTCCACCTCCCATTTCCATGTTTCTGTTCTAACTCACCAACTTACCTATCTATTCCACAACATGCTACACAACCAGCAACAGTCATAATCCAGGGCACAGGAACATCTGACAATGCCTAAAGACATTTATTTTTTTTGCTGTCACAAATCAAAAGAGGAGAATGCTCCTGAAGTCTAGTGGGTAGAGGTGAAGGATGATGCTAAACACCCTAAAATGAATAGCCCCCCCCAACAGTGAAAAGAATTAGCCTGTCCCTAAAATCAATAGTGTTGCTGTTGAGAAACTATGCTTCAAAGTGCTGGCTGATCTAGAATCACCACAACCTGAAGCAACTTGGCTCTGTCCCTGGCCTCTCATCCTCCATAAGGTTGTTTGAGACATCTTGGGATGGTGGTGGCAGAGAGGCAGGGAACAGCAGAATTATACAGGACACCTTGCAGCCTAACCCGGAAATGGTGCGTTGTCACTTCTGCTGCATTTTATTGGCCAAAGTAAGTCACAAGCCCTTTCTAGACTCCAGAGGGAAGAAGAGACTCCACTTCTTTCTTGAGAATAATCAAAGTCACTCAAGATTTCCCTTGTTTAAAAAATGCTGTCAAATTTGTTCAGGTATCTGGAATTTCATATTGTTCATTAAACCCATCATGAAGTAGTGATTATTTTGTTCCATCATATAATCTAGGAATGATTTTATTGGCAGAAAATATAGCTGGATTCCCTGGATGCACATCCCTCCAACACACCCCACAGAAATAATAATTACAATGAGCTTAATTCTTACATCTGCCAATATCACCCTGTGCAACTTACTCACTTGTTTTGTCATCTGCTGGGTTCCCCACCCTAGCTGCACATGGGAATCACTTGGGGGAAACTTTTATGAAGCAACAATGCCCAGGCCCTCATCCAGATCATTTTAAGTCAAAAGCTCTCCAGTGATTCTAACGTGAAGGCACAACTGAGAACTGCTGAGCTGGAGCTCTCCACTAGCAGGGAGGCAGTAATGACTATTGAATGCCTAATTAAAAATAAAACAAGAAAATCTTGACTCTCTGTAAGATGCTCTTTGAACAACAGTTTCCAGAACTAAGCAAAAATTTTAGTAACGTGGGTCTAGGTATAAACAGTGCACATTATCAATGATTACAAGTATCAGGCAGGATTCCAGGATAAAGGCACCTTTATTCTTCTATTGTATGCTGCTGCTGTTGTTTATGACTTTATAATTAAGCAATTAGTCCACTTTGGAAAATCTATCCAGAGAGAACATCTTATACTCATCATTTATCCTCACAGACCAGATTGTGACACGAGTGTATCCTCAAATTTTTAATATTGTATAAAGCATAATACAACAGCAGTTGCATTTAAAATTGCATGTTGACTTTATATCCACTTACAGTGATTTAAAAATATGTCCACAAATTCTTTGACACTCCCCCTTTTAAAATGAGGAGCCTAATTCTCCCCCCTCTTGAGGGCAGATTGTAGTTAGTGACTTACCTCTAGAGAAACAAATATGTCAGACAGTCATGTGAAGTCTGAGGCCAGGCCATTAAAGGCACTCTTGAATCATGCACTTGGGGGAAGCCAGCTGCCATGTTATAAGGACACACAGGCATCCCTGTGGAGAGGCCTACTTGCCAAGGAATTAAGTTTTCCTGCCAACAGCCAGCAGCTGAGACCTCCTACCTACAGTGGCATGAGTGTGACATCTTAGAAGTGGGTCCTCAAGCCCCAGGCCAGGCTTCAGTCACTGCAGTCCCAGCCAGCATCCTATTGGCAACCTCAAGAAAGACTCTGAACTAGAACCATCTAGCTAACCATCCCCAAATCTGACTCACAAAAACTATAAAGCATAGGTTGGGCACCCCTAATCCAAGTATCTGAAATCCAAAATGCTGCAAACTACAATTTTTTGAACACCAACCACATACCACATGCAGAATATCCCAGACCTGTGCATGCTTCATGTCACAGTCTAAAGGTAGGCACACTAAAAATAGTGTATGAAATTGCCTTCAGGCTATGTTTATAAGGTGTATAGAAAACAATTCCATGTTTAGAATTCTGCCCTATCCTTAAGATATCTCAATACATATATACGAATATCACAAAACTTAAAACACTCAAAATTTACAACACTTATAGTCAGAAGTATTTGGAATAAAGGATACTCAATGTTATCACTTGTATCTAGATGTCCTCCCAGAGTCTCCTACAGCCATAGATGGGACTTTTCAGGAGTGACTAGATCTAGGCTGTGTGCTGCTGGTATCAAGGATGTGATGCTGTGATTGATTCATGGTGCAATGCTAGCATTAAGGCTGCCCTACCCTGAGTGTGAGTGCTACCCCCTCTAAAGGCTGGTATCCTGGATAAAATATGCAGGACAGAAGAGGGACAGTGTGTCTCTTTCACACTAGCTGCTTGCTGCCTTCTGCCTACCATGAGCTGTTTCTTTGAAATGCCCCTCCACCCTGCCGCCCTGCCTTGAAGCCAGCCAACTACAAACTGAAAACTCTTCTAACTGCAAGCCAAATAAACCTTTCCTCCTTTAACTTTGGGTGTCAGATATTTTGGCTCAGCAATGAAAAAAGTAAGGCACTCAATCTGTAATAAATAGTTGTTTGAAGCTGCTATTTTTGCAGTAATTATGTAGCAATAGATACTAATATACCATCACAAGACTTTTAAATTTTCTAGACAAATATTCAAATGTCTCTTCTACTGTTTCTACCCTCTCTAGATTCTTTTTCTATGTCTCGGGAATTTGTTTTATCCTTCACTCCTCACTGTTTGATAACCAGTTTCACCATCTCCACTTCTTTCCTGAAGCCTAATAGGAACAAATTTCTCTCTTCTTAAAGGTAGAACAAAACTAATCCTATTGCAATTCTACGTGCCTTCCTGCTCTTTACTACTATCTCCCCTCCTGTTTGTCCAGCCCTATGAGATAATCTATACTCTCTTGCCTGTTTTTGTACCTCCCACCAAGGCTTAAACTACTGTGATTGCTACAGTAACTGGACGCCATTCACGCTGAGCTGACCTCATAGCCATGGGCTCTGCTTCTTAAGCTCTCCTGATATCTCACGTGCCCTCCAAGTAGCACAGTTTAGACTTGAACTTGGCCTCTTTCTCCTTACGTTACTCTCTCTTGTGCTCCCTATTCAGGAAATCACATTACCCAAACCACACATTTAGGGATCACCCTCAATTCCTCCATTTCTCTCACCTCCTCCACCAATTCAGTCAGTAAATCTCACCAATTTCACACATTCCTCCCCACCGGTATTGCCCTCATGCCTCTTACCTATCTCTGTAACAACCCGCTGGCTCATTTTCACAATCATTCCCAACACCACCACCAAGATCACATTTCCAAAGCATGAAAATAAGTTGACGCTTGCTTACTCCTAAGTTACACCCGACTGCTTATACATAAAATCCAAACCTCATTAAACATTACCAATAGCAGTTAATATCTATGCAGCACTTGATGCACAGCTAGCAATATTATAAGAATGTGGTACATACTAATGTATTTAATTGTGCTGAGGGTGTAACTCAGTGGTACAGTGTTTCCCTAGCAAGGTCCTGGTACAAGGTCCCAGATTTCATCTCTAGCACTGAAGGGAGAAAAAAGTATTTAACCCTAATGGAAATTCATAAAGTAGGTGCTGAATATCCATTCACCACTTTACAGATGATGAAGGCACAAAATACCTAAGTAACTTCTCCATGGTCACAGTGTCAGTAAACTGCAAAAACATGTTTTGCACTCAAGCTGACTTCAGAGCACAACTGCTTTATTTATTTTATTGATTTATATTTTTAGTGAACCCCCCCCCAGCCTTCTAGGCCAGCACCAAGCCCTCAGACATGGCATACAAGGCCTTCGTTTACGTGACCCAGAGTCTCTTCCCCCACAGCCACTCCCACACTGCTGTGCTCCGGTGTTGCTGCCCCAGCATGTAGAAAGCCTTTCTCCAGCCCGTGCCCCCTCCTCTCCTCTCCTCACTTCACCCTCCCCGCCCAACTGACAATACTTGGTCATTTTTCAAGACTATACACAAGGAACCTAATACTCATGCAGTGAAGATTCTCATCCCTCCCTAGGGAGCACATTCATATCTTCTTTTGTGGCCTCAAGTAACCCTACATGGACTGTTTGCTAACACTCGGTTATAGACTGGACTACTCTGAAGTATTCCTTCCCTTCCCCACCCCTGTGAGCACAAAGTCTTTCCTGGCCCGAGGACCGGGTTTGGCCACACCACTTGTTTGACAGTGGAATGTAAGTAGATGTCATGCAAGTGGAGACTTTAACTCTGTTTGTTGCATGGTTTTGGCTGAGCTCTGGTGCACCTGTCATTCATTTGCCCTAAAGAGAACAAATCTCCCAAGGTGCCTGAAGTCCAAGGAGAAGAGAGATCCAAGGAGCAGACACGAACCCAGCGCAGCCTGGAGCCAAGTGCCACCACACTGGAGTTTCAGTGGAACCACTGCTGCTGACCCTTCAAAGAAAATACATCACTGTCACCTGCCACTGAGATTTGCGACGGCTTGTTACACCGCATCAGTGTATCAAAAGCTATCTAAGACATACCAAGAAATCTTAATTGCATGTTTTTTATATATCTTGAGATATGAAAATAGTGCTTAGAACATTAAAGCCCTTACCAAATTAGTTCACATACCATTAAATTCACCCTCGAAGTATATAATTCAAATTTCTTTAGTATTTCACTCAATATTGTAGACAACCATCACCACTATTTAATTCTAGAATATTTCTGTCACTCCCCCAAAACCATAGCCATTAGCAATCACTTTATAAATTTGTATAGATAATAAACTTGAAGAAAAACGTGAGAAAATCTTTAGAAAAACTCTTATTGCAAACTATCATGGTATACAAACATTGTAGAAAAAGTATTTTCTAGAAATGTGTTTTCCCTAAGATATTTTAAGTACATCTTATCTATCAAATAAGCTAAACTCACACTGCCCATATATTTTAAATATAAATATTTAATGTTCTTTTTAATTGCTATTACAAGGCAAAGGCCATTTGGGGATTTAATCTTCAGTCTACAGATCACAGAGAGATAATTACGTTGAAAGCCACAAAGTATTAGGTGGAAAAAAAATCTCATATAGTTCAAAGCTATCAGTAACTGAGGAAAGCACGACACTGAATCTGCTTTTGCACTAAAAAAAAAAACAAAAAAAAAAACAACACTTCTGGACAAATGCCAAAAAAATTAAATCTCAAAACTCCAATAAAAAATGCCAGGGCTTCAAATATTAGCAAATATATGCTTCAAAAACACACAGATGGAAAACAAAAAAAAGAGACAAGGGTTGAAAAATTCATCTCAGTAGCTAATTTGACATCATGCAGCTAAATACTATTACTCATTCGTTTCTTTTATATAACAAAGATAACTATTTTTAAAACTATAGAGACAAGCTCATTTTGTTCTATTAATCAAAAAGTGTGACAGACAATCTTTATTCAGGGGGTAATACTGTAAAAGAGATGCCTTCTGGGAAAAGTTTATTAAAGACTCAAATGTTAAATAATGGGATAAATTTTTAAAACTTATATCAAGAGAAAAATGTTCTAATCTCAAAATATATTTTCTTCATATTTTAAAAATGCACTGTTGACTTTATTTTGGTGTGCCAGATGAAGCCATTTTGCCAAGTCTAAGAATCCTAGAAAGCAATCATGCTCACCCTCGTCATCATACCTTTCCAAAAAGAAGTAAATTTCTGACCAAAGCCCAGCAAAGTAACCAGGGAGCTTTCCAGCATCCAGTCTCCACCTAAGCTGTCCAATCAGTTTTTATCCTTACCCTCCACTTTCCTGTACTCATTCTGAGAGGACCCAGCTGCGGGTGCCAGTCTGGATCACTCAGCACAGAGGATCAGTGGGCAACAGCCGCTGAGTCCGCTTTTAGAAGGACCCACATGCCTGGGGCGTGCTAAGCTCAGAGCTGCACATTCTCTGGATCTGAGGGTCTAGAAAACAGCAGCTGTGTGATTTTGCTACTCCTAGGCTTCTGGCTTCAGAAAGTATACCCTTACCTGGGAAACATAAACTTCGGTGGGGAAACAATCAGAAACTGCCATCAGATCCTTTTTATTTCTAACATTTCTTTCTTTCTCTTTTTTTTAGTACCAGGAATTGAACTCAGGACTTCTGCTTGCCAGACAGGGACTGCACTGCTGAGCTACATCACTAGCCTTCTAACATTTTTTTTCAGTTATATTTATTTTTAAAATTGAACATCCTCACTAACATTTGAGAAGCAGTCCTTACTGACTTCTCAGATGCGCACACTAGAACAGTTAAAGGTGATTCTTCATTTTTCAATGACAAGAGAGAAAAAAAATCGCCAGCTACAGTTGAGTTCTTCTGTCCACTTTTTTAAAAAATTGTCAATTTGTTGTGAAGCCACTCTAACATTGTTTTAAAGCTGCTATTTTATAATTCAGTATAAAATTAATTCCATAGATAACTGGGAAGAAAAGTAGAGTTGAAGTACCATGGATGGGCCTCCTTTTCCATCAACATGCCAAAACTCAATTTGCTTTTCTACACTTTGTAGGACCAGTCAGGTGCTGCGCTGGACACTGGACATTCAACGATACCTCTAAAAGTGACGTTTTTGTAGTCTTTAAAAATATTAGTAAAGTAAACGAACAGTGCCTTTTTTTAAAAACCACTCCCAAATGACAATTCTAGCTTCCCTCCAAGAATCAGGCATGGGTCTGGGTTTCTAAGTCATTTCCTTTCCTACCTACTCGTGTCCCCTATCACTGCATTTTAATTAAAATGTTAATGATTGCTGGTGGCCTCCTCAGGATCCCACTTCCCATTCTTCCAACAAAAGCTTCCAGGTTTCCCTTTAGGGGATTCACCACTGCTCTGCTAGGTATCAGCAGGTAGCAGCCAGGACCTTTCGTGTGTTAGCCTGCACAGAGCCCAACAGTGCTAGCAGGCACAGCACAAGACGCATGCGTTGTTCTTCCCCTTGCCAATAATCACTTTAGGTCTCCATTTCCATATCAAGCACTATCTACACCCAGAGGAGCCAGGCCCAACCAGCGGAAAGTGATTGGCACAAGGGGGTGTGAAGAAATAAAGAGTAAAGATAGCCCCACCCACTGGGTCCAGGTTGTTCTGCTCCCTTAACAGCTTCTCATCAGAGTCTGAACCACTCTCCCTGACAACATTTATGTTTTTTTTTAAAAACATTCAAAGGCCTCCAGTTGCAGAGAATGTGCAGGACAGCCAGATAGGTGGAACTGTCTCCTAGCAACCAAAGGTGCTGGGTGCACAGAAGGCGCTCGGCAAACAGCATCTCGGATGGGGAGAGGAAAGGGCAGGCCAGGGGCTCGCTCAGTGTTTAGCTGGGATCCTGAGTTCTCAAAAGTTTTGTTTGTATTTTTAAAGTGTACTGAATAGTAACTCTGGAAAGTTATCTCCTCCAGTGAATACACACACAGAGCAACTAAGGAGTATAACACAACATAGCAGTCACCAGCCCAAGCTCTGGAACCAGACTGTCTGAGTTCAACTCAGCTCTGACATCTACAAGCTGTAGGGCATCAGGGAAGTCAGTTAACATTTCCACACTTCAATCTTCCCATCCGTAAAAGGGCCACAAAAGAATGCTTCCTTGAAAAGCAGCTCATGTGACAGGCTGTGCCGGGTGCTGTACACTTACCATGTCTCTCACTCAGGCACCTACACTACCCTGGCAGCTGAGAAACGTTCTAGAATTGTGCTAGCTATTGTTATTACCATTATCATCAGCATTACTCTTTACTCTGGCTCTTTACCACTTTATGTTATCACATTCCGTCAACTCTTGCAACAAGAATGAATCAGGCTTGCACTTATCACCGACCCCTCCCTCTTACTTACGACATCTTCAAGGTCCCTTCAGAAATAGGCGGTAACCACATCTGTTGGCTGATGACAACATTGAGCTCCACAAGTATTTTTTTTCACTTTGCATAGGAAAGGCCAAGAGGACACACTTTCTCGGTGCTGCCACTGACCGGGTCATAACAGCTAGTGGTCATAGTTATGGTTGGTTCCTGTATCAGCGACTGGTTGTTAGTTTTTGTACAGATTTTTTTCTTTAAAAATACCTACCTACAGCCAATGCCCTAAGTTCAATGCTCAACACCACCAAAAATATAAAGATTTAAAATAAATAAGCCAATAATACCTACAGAAGAACTCCCGCAAGTAACCACGAGAATAAGCATTCTTCAGTGTTTTTTCTGTATAGATTCCCTGTAACTGGGAATACACTAAGCTTTCTCTCCAGCTAAGAAGTGGGAATGAGCTAGACTCCTACAAGTGAGCAAAAGAGCACTGACCGCCATGTGATAAGAAAGAGAAGCTGAGAGTCCCAGGACAGAATGCCAAGCCCAGGTTTATTTTTAAAGAGAAGATGTTTGCTCTCCTGACTGCAGGATTGGAACTCCAAGTTCAATGAGCCTCACCCCTGGCCACACTGGGGGGAGAGATTAGATCCTTAAATAAATCCTTCAACTCATAGCACCCACCAAAGAGCCAAGAGTGGAATCATTTTCCAAGTGTCCAATCACTGACTGTCTCCGGGCAACTATTGGGTGAACTGCTTTTTTTAATCACTCTTCAAAAACAAAACACTTTGCTTCCTGTCAAGGCAGCAAATGTCTATTTTCTCTGCCACATCAGAGACTGAGTGCCAATCAGGCAAGTGTAGCCAGGCACAGACTCACTGAGCAATCCTCTGGCTGTGAGTAATGTGGCCAGGGGCCCTGGGCAGGGACACACCATGTCAAACGAGGAGGACCCAGGACAAGGACTAAGACCCTGTTCTTGGCCGCAGGAGCTCAGGGCTCATCAAAGGAGCCATATCCCATAGAACAAAATATCCATGACGTGAAATATGACAACTTTTCTAAGGGAGTTGAATGCTCGGGGTCAGGGGTGCCAGAGGAGAGAAGGAAGATGGATTTAGAGGAATTTAAGAGCATGCTGCCCAGGCAGTCCTCATATTTAAGCGCTGTCTTGAAAGGCTGTGGCCCTGGACAGTAGGGAAGAGGCATTTCTGGCTGGTCGCTCCTCAACAGTCATTTACTGCTACCTGGGAGAAAGCCCTTCTCCAGGAGCAACTCTGTGACATTACTGTGGCCACATTATTCACATTCTATGCAACAGAATGGAAGAAACTCCCAGGAAACGTCTTACTAGAGAAGGCTGCATTTTCCATTCCTCCATTTGCTTCCTGGAATGGTGATGTGATGGCAACTCTCTAGCAACCAGATTAGTTTATGAAGACCCCTATTCAGTCAGGCGTACTGGCACACACTTGTTACCTCAGCTACTCAGTGATGAGCCAGGATGATCACAAGTTTAAGGCCAGTCTGGCAAATTTTACCCTTAAACCTTTAATCCCCAGTGTTTCATTCTTGGAACACCCACAACAACACATAATAAAATTTTCCTCTTCAAATTCTTGTTCCTTGAACTTTTCTAGGTAACATTTAAATCTCATGCAAAAATTCAAAAAACTGCAATTCTCGGCATGGCAATGGGTTAAATGGGTTAAAATGGTCTGGATGTGTAGCCTGGTGCTCTCTGGGTTCAACCAAAATCCCCAGTGCTGCAAAGAAAAATAAATTTCCCTATTTCAGAGAACTTTAGGGCACACTTACAGACCGGAGAACCAAAATCTCATGACATTTCTCTGCCCACCCATCAAAAATGTGCAGTTGTCCAGCAGTCCCTCCTTACCTCAGAGTGGAAGGCAGCCTCTACAGCCACCACTTAGCTCAAGAATTTTAACTCCAGAATCTGGGCTTGAAGATAATCTCAAAGTCCTCTTTGCCATTTCTCCAGAAGAGACCTCTATTTGTGTATTGGACGTCAGAAGCCCCATGGATTGTCATGTGAACTACTCTGAGTGGCCTAAAAGAACAGTCAAGAATTTCTGACTCAGCTCCTTTCCCACCCCACACACAGACCTTCAACACACCTGGACAGCTTTAAGAGCATCTCTACCTGGCCCTTTTCAAAGCTTAATCATAATTAAAGCATGTGTTGCATGCACACTCCAGCCCTTTTCTCAAGCATCAATCAATTCTCCTGCTGAGAATCCTGCAAGGGCCTTGGCTTAAACATTACTTTTACTAAGAATTCCTATCTCTTAGGGTGCTTTTCATTTAGGAACCCCCACCTCTCCTCATTCCTTGTCTTTATAACATAGACCCTACCTTATAACTATGCATTTATCCTTTTGCACTACACTGTACATTTCAGAAGGGCAGGAACTATGTCTGTTTTATTCATCATCTAACTCTGATTTCTAGCACTAAACCTGACATAATGTCAGAGTTCACTAAACAGTTTTAGGAAAGGAGTTTTTAATATACATTTATATATTAATGCTTATTTTAACCACCATTTAAAATGAAGCAAATTTGCATCCCAGGTGATTGTGTACGTGCTTTAAACTATATTTGAGCTTGCAGTCAACTTCAGTTAGCATAAAATATTCAATTAAAATCATTGTTTGAAACATCATTTGTTAGAAATGTTTCTTAGGAGGAAAAATAGCAATGCACTCACCATAATAAATACAACTTCAGTTTGTCAGTTGGTACAGACCCACTTGATGAACCCATTTGATAAAAAAATTAGGCTAGAGTTTTTTTTAAGGTTTGGGTCACAAAAATTAAAAAAAAAAAAAACCACAGGTCTTTCTGACCTTAGACATTATTCAAAAAGCAAGTGCAGGTATTTTCTTACCCACCTCATGCCCTCCTAATGGGCTATGTAGGGATGGATGGACGGATAGATAGATAGAGAGACAGACAGACAGACAGACAGACAGAGTACATCCTTACTCCTAAAGCTGACCATGAGACTGAGCTGCTACCCATAGCTGTGGTGCAGAGTAACCACAGCAAGCTCATTGAAAGGTAGTAGAAACACAGAGCTCTCCCAACCCAACCAATGCTTCTTCTTAAAGGATCACCACAGATACATGGATACAGTCTGGCCAGCAATATAAATCTAGTGGGAAATGCTGTCAAGCAAGATATTCCTTAGGTGGATGCAGTAAGACCAAGTCACCTTCTTTTTCCCTGATGCCAAAAATAATTCCTTAGGACCTGATGGCTATCCCACCAGGGTTCTTTGCATGAGATCAGCTCTTTAGAAGTGTTGTTTTCCATACTGCCAACGTGGAATTTTCCCAGTCCAGGCCTGAATCACACGACGTCGTTCTCCTTGCAGAGACAGACATAGTACCTCATGTCCAGGTAGAAGGCCTTCCAATATCTTGCCATTCTTTTTTTGAGAACTAACATTTTTAAATGTTAAATCTGAAAGCAGCATGTGAAGGGGACGAGCCTGATTCTCCTGTAGTGCTCAGTAGCATCACTTCCTAGAGTGCACAGGATGTGCATGTGAGAAGACCCTGGGCCGCCCAGCTGAAAGACAAACTGATGTGCGTGGCAGGCCTAGTGAGCCACAGTTTCTGAAGCCACACCCTGCTGCACAGCTGGAGATGCAGGGCAGAGGAGACCTCTGCACTGCCCTCACACAAGCTCAGTTCTTAGAGGCTACACAGGGTCTCAAAGGGAGAAAGCAATAGTAGGGACCAGGTAGATAACAATGGCTATGCAGTCAGGCAGGCTGGGTTCAAATCCTGACACTAATAAAGACTTACTGGTTAGAACTCCTAGAAGCCCCAATTTCCTCAACTGCAAATTTTGCTCTGACATTTACTTGTAACCTTAGGCAAGATACTTCATCTCTCAGAGCCCTAATTCCCCCTTCCGCAAATGGGGGGTAATAACAGCGCTTGCTTTATGAGGATTAACGTGTGTGCAGACTTCATCCGATGCTGACACACAGGAAGTACGCAGTAGCAGCACCATTATTATCACTATCACGTTATCCCCTACCCATGACACTTGTCGGTCTCAGAGTGGCCCAAAGCAAGAAGAGAAGCTGCGAGGCCGTTTCCATATCCCCGGAGATGCCTTGTTCCACCTCGCACTGACTGCCACTTGAGTCAGCAAGGCCAGAGGTCTTCACCATGGGCCCATTGTCATCCAGCAGTGAGCGCAGGGCTGAGTTCCAGCCGCTGGGACACGTGCCCCGCCCTCCTTGGTAGCCCTTGCTCGGGCTGCCCATTTAGAACTCACTTGAAGCAATTGGTTTCCAGGCAGATGCTGGGGCCAGAAGCTCCGGCTGCACCTCCAGTGCGGCTTCCTCTCTCCCCACATCTGTGGGACTTCACTGTTCTCCTACCATGTGACCGCACTCTGTCACAGCAGCACTAGTATACAAACAAGTCAGACTATCTCAGTGTCATTGTGAGATGCTGCTTTTCTAATTTACATATGTATTCAGATCACTACTCCTTTCTTGATCTAGCCATTAAAGTTTTTCTTCCTCTTCCACATCTCTCCAGTGCAGATCTGGAGGACCATTGGTGAAGTTAAATCTCTGTTGTGATTTTAAGGAGATGTAGAGTAGGTATTGTGGTACATTCCTACAATCCCAGAATTTAGGAGGCTGAGGCAGGGTGATTATAAATTCAAGGCCAGCATGGGTTACACAGTGAGACCTTGTCTTGAAAAAAAAAAATGGCTCCATCCTATGGAGGTGAGAATTAGGATGACAACAGAACTGACACATTGTGTCCTATGTTACTGAGCACCAAATGCTAATGTATCTCAAAGACTACTCATAAAATTTCCCACTGTCAAGTAATATAATGTCTTTTAGTCTTGGAGAGCTAAGGTACCCTCAGTGTTTTTAATTCAGTTCCTAGGTTACACTAAAAATTCTACATGGACATGGGGAAGTGAATCAAAATGATGAACTGAACCCTCCAGCCCTAGTTCTCACTTTTGTGCAACATGGATTAGGTCACAAATAAGACTACATTAATCACCAAGCCCCATGGGCATGATATGACTAAGGTTAAAGAAGTCCAGAAACTTCTCAAATTGAGAAGTAAAGCTGAGTTGGGCTGAAATTTCCAGCCCCTCCCGAAAGCCTTGGCAACTTGTTCCAAATCACAGCTGAAACCAAGCTGAAGGGACATCTGTTCCTCCAGAGAGGGTTTGGCACTGAGGAGAAGAACTATAGGTCAGAACTGATTAATACTGTCAGGGGTGGGGAGACTGAGGTGGGGGAAGCTGGGAAAGTCAGAATCATCTACCTACTAACAAACAGCCGTCACTCAGAAGAAGTGAGGAAGGCGAAGGAAAATCCATCGAGGAATTATTCTTTTTTCTAGCAGGACTTGACATATCCTCAGTGAACAAAATACTGCTACATTTGAGATGAATATTTGGAAACTATATGTATAACAATTTAATATTGGTTTGTCCGCAAGAGGAAATTGGGCATTCAGCTTGAAATTTGGTAATGAAAACTGTATATTAAAGTTCAACATCCAACATACTATTGGAGGAAGCTTTCCTAAACCTTGCTGGACTAGTGCAATCATCTTATGAGGAGATTATTATAGCTTTTCCTCTGGCTCCCAAATCACTTTAGTGCAAATTAGAGTAACAAGTAGCATTTGGACTACTTCTAGCCCAAATAGCCAGAGTTCATAGAAGGAGATAGGCTTGGGGCGTAACCTAGTACTAGAGCACACAGATCAGGAATGAATGAATGAATGAATAATAATAGGATGACATCTGTTGGTAACTGGATTATATTTTCTACTCTGAAAATTTAGAATTCTAAAGAATTTCTTTCCAAGTTAGGCTTAGCTGTTATTAACAATAAGAACAACAGCAGCAGTAAGAGTGGGAGGAATAATGATAGGTGTAAGAATAACAGCAATACTGTAATAATATTAGCGGTGATAATAACACTAACCATCAATAATACAGTACTTAGCATGTACCAAACATTTTAAACAGATTAACATCCTAAACCCTAAATCCACACAACACTCCTATGAGGTAGGTGAGCTAGTATCAATATCCTGTGTTACAGATGTTTTCAATAATATCACTTTGTTATTTGTGTTGTTAACAACTAGGAGCAGATCTTTCAAAGAAAATACTTGGAACCACAAGGACAGGAAAAGCAC
This sequence comes from Dinomys branickii, assembly GCA_004027595.1. Lineage (NCBI taxonomy): Eukaryota > Metazoa > Chordata > Mammalia > Rodentia > Dinomyidae > Dinomys > Dinomys branickii. The sequence goes on along the minus strand of PVLD010008219.1, from coordinate 40,824 downwards.
CTTGCCCCAGGGCATCCACCTAGAAAGTGACAGACCCAGCGCTCGAACCTATGACACTGAGTTTCAAAATCGGACCTCTTAGCCACCATGCTGCATTTAGCTACTTCTGGCCTAGGAAAACTTTCTAGCAAAGGAATGTGGAAGGAACTTAGCCACACCCCTATCTGGTGGTAGCCAATCAGACTTAAAATTTGAAGTTCCCCTTAGTCCTCTCCGCAGACCCGCAGTAAGACATGCAGCCTGCTCTCACAGCTATAAAAAGTCAATGGAAGTGTTACCGGCTGTCCCACATGGTCTGTGGCCACTATAGGTTTTACCTTTGCCAGCAAAGGCAGAACTTGGGAGCAGGATAAGGTAGGAACCTGTTCCCAGGCCGCATTTCCTGCCCAGTAACACACTCTTCAAATTGCCAAGGCTGCAGGCTGATGAATTCCTCGCTAAGAAGTCACATCCTAGAGCTTTTTCCCTGAGCCTTTATTAAGAATGAAGATTTTCTTGCCAACCCCTGACACAAGGAAGACCAGCAATTGAGGAAGAAAGACAAGTGGCAAAGTTTGTTTATTAACCTGCTGCACACCACGAGGGAGCATTTTTCAGCCAGGGTGAAATTCCTGACTGCTCAAAAAGAAAAAAGGGGGAAAAAAAAGCTTGTGGGAAATTTAATCAACAACTGAACAAAAGAGAAAAACAAGGCCCGACCAATGAGGATGTTGCCAAATACAATGGGGCCCCTAACGGAGATGCAATTGTCTCCAGATAAGAATCCCCAAGGAACTGGGCTCACACCAAGTACCACATTATCGCTATATTAGCCAGGGAATCTTTGTTCACAGGGCAACTGTGTGCAAAACCATCTGTTACTACCCTCGGCTTCCCCCCAGGGTTGCAGGCAAGATATTTACATTTCAAGAGGAACCTTCGGGAAGGAAGGGGAAGGTCTCTATCTTTCCCAAGAGCAAATATCTTTTTTATATAGTCTGGAGGCGGGCGGGGGAGCTCTCCTTTCCATGAAATCAAACTCCGAAATTGAAAGGAGATAGGCCTGCTTCAATAATGCACACACAGCGTGCCCGGCTGCTTGGTCCTATAGCCACACAAGCACGATTAGGGTTTTCCACATCCAACTGGTATAAACAGCAGCGTATCAGGAATACCAAACTGTTTTTAGGGCCTAAAGGTGCTCTCTTTTCTTAGGAGCCTCTTCTTTGTTTTCCCAAACCTGAGATGAAAAGCTGATGGTCTGTACTGCAAAACTATACTAGCAGTTGGAAAACAGATCAAACCCAGGAGGTGTTTTGTCTCTTGGTCTGGGTAGGGGCTGAGTAAATACATCTGCCAGCGTTCATGGAGGTGCATGCTTCGGATCTGTGTACTTTCCTGCCTGTAGTTTATAACACAGCACACTCTTTCGAGCTGAGTATGCCAAGGTTACTCCCCATTAAGGAAACTGGGGGACAAATCACTTGCCCTCGTGAACAGTAAAAATTCTGCTCTTATATCCTCTTTCCTTCGTCCCCTCCCACAGCCAAAATCTCTCCTGAAAATTTTCAAGTTCAAGAACCTGAAAAAGTACAATCGCGGGACTCCCACTAGGTCAGTGAGCACCAAGGTCTCCCGCAGGAGAGACCTAAGCATGCAGCACCTGTCACAATCCAAGCCTTTTGGACACGAATCAAAAACAAAAACGCAACGCTGGTTTCTCATCCGGTGGCAAGCATGCGCAGGCTTTCAGCAAAAGAGTGCCAGGTTTATTCTTCTGATTCTTTAACTCTATTTTTAAATAGGGACCGTAGTGCTAAACTGAGGAGCACTTCCTTGCATACAGCAGGTTAATCACGCAAGGCGCAGGCACTCCTGGGGCACTGGGGCACTCCTCGGGCACTCAGAGAGCGTGGTTTCTGCAGGCAGTTCGCAGGTTTAAGTCTGCAACATCGCAGCTCGGTCATCCCCGGCAACATCCGAGAACTGTGGTGCCCCAGGGTTGGGATGGGATCCCTAAGTGACAGTCCCAGTACTAAGAAGCTTCATCATCGCTGTCATGACTTAGCGGTGCACTTCCTCCCTTCACTTATCAGGGCCGCATTTACCTTCTGCCAAACCCAAGAAAGGCCGCTCTTTGAAGCAGGGGCTCCACACAAGGGTCACAGGGGCTCCCCCTCAAACCCTCCGAGCGTCCTGGCCCCCACAACAGGTTACTTCAGCAGCGCAGGCCTACCGAGCTCATCTCCTGATAGTCATCGTGAATCAGGATCACTCAGCGAGCGCTTCCTGGACCGAGCCAGAGCTCCGGTGATTTCCCTGGCCTGCCACCGAGGCATTTAAGAAGTGACTGGGCCGGGCACACTGCCCCTCGCAGCCAACCCTTCATCTCGGGGTGAGGTGCGGGCTGCTGCCCAAGGGTGGGCAGCGTCTGTGCGGGTGGTGAGCTCGCAGATGGGTCTTGAAGCCCTCCGCCCGGCGCCTTGCCAGCCTCACACCTGAGCCGGTGCCAGGGCTACATCAAGTGGCTCCGGCGAGTTACACCTAGGCGGAGACACCGGCAGCTCGGCTCTGGCAGGGCAGGGAGCGAGGCCAGGAGCGGAATGTGGGGCAGCCCGGAACGCGGCGCCCGCTAGGACTGGGGACTCGCGCTCCCCGCGCCGTTGCAGCGCTTCTAGTCTCACTGCGCTGGCCTCGGCAGCGCCTGGCAGCGGTACAAACTGAGATTTGCGGGACAGGCGGGAGGGATGGAGGCGCCGGGACTCGCTTCCCGCCCCAGGCGCACAGCCACACCGCAGGGTCCCCCATCCGCGCCCCCCAACTCTCAATGCCAAGTGCCGGGACCACAGCTCGCCCGAGGCCTGGCCGGCGACCCGGAGCGGCGGTCCGTGCCCGCGGGCGAGTCGCTCCCGGCGCCCCTGCAAAGGCCGCCGCCCGCCACCGGCACCTACCTCGATCCACTTCTGCGCCTCGCAGAAGGCAGGCTCGGGGGGCGGCTCGGGCTGCAGGGGCTGCAGAGCTTCCAGACCGAGCGCGGGACAAGCCATTGGCGCAGCCCGCGTCCACTCGAGCGCCCCGCCGCTGAGATGAGCACGGCCGCCGCGGCCGCCGCAGGAGCGCGCTGCCCGCCCCTTCCCGCCCGCAACCGCGCTCCCCTCCGCCCTCCCCGCCCCGCGGGCGCAGTCCCGGAGCCCAGCCGCGCGCACGGCCGGAGAGAGGACGCCGCGGCCGCTGTCCCCAGCGCCGCCCGGGCCGCTGCGCCGCGAGTGGCCGGCGGGAGCGAGCGCGGAGGCGCCCGGAGCTCCCCCTGCCCCACCTTCCCGGCCCCGCCCTCCCCCGGGGGTGGGGAGCTCGGCTCCCCGCTAAAAATAACCCGAGCGAGCGCGGGTTGTCTCCCTCGCCGCGCACCCGCACCGGGAGAGGGACGCGGCCCGCCACCCCGCGCGCCCGCCCAGGCCCGCAACCGAGGGGCGGGACGACCGTGCGGCACCTGGGGGGCGCGCGCGGGGCCGAGCACGCGTCCCGGGAGCTCGAGCTGCGGCAGCGGGGCGCGCGGGCACCTGCCGTCCCTCCCGCCGCCGAGGTGGGGCCCGGGGCAGCCCCCGCCCGGCGCCCGGAAGCGTTCAGCCACCTGGTCTTTCTGTGAGAAAGAAAAGAAAGTCCAGCCGGCTCCCTGGGCCTTGTAGACGTATTCAGCCAGTATTTATGGGAGACCTACTGTGCGCTGGCCGCGGAGCGGGGCGCTGAGGACGTGCAGATGGAAAACACAAAAAAGACAGCTCTAAGTCTTTGCCCTACATTCACACCGGGGAGAGGAAGGGCGCAAGGGCAACAAACATGCAAGTCCGGAGACCTCCCGCAGAGCCCCGGATCGGTTCAGACGTGAGAGACAGCCCTTGGCTGGGGAAGGAAAAGTGCGAGCTGATTTGTTAGCCTCGCGCCTTTCGTTTTCTGCAGGAGGCTTCCCTGTGCCTGCAGCCCGGTTCTGTCCCTGGGAGGCAGGCAGGAGGGCAACAGGGCCGGAGGAGAGGGAAGAGGGGTGTCATCCCGCCTGCCCACTCGGCCAGGGCTACAGCTGTCTGGGGCCCTCCCGTAGAGCTACCCTCCTGGGGACCCCTGAAGGCAGCTGTCTTCTCTTGCCCTATCCTACCCCAGGCGGGGGATGGGAAAACCCACCCCATCCCATCTGGTTTCCAGACCAAGTCCGCTCCTTCCTGGGCCACCTCCTGAGCTGCCTTGTGATTTGCCTAAGAACACAACTGATGATGGGGGAAGGTTTACCTGAGGTGACTTACACTGGAGCTGATGTTCAGGGCACAACAATGGGGGAAACCCTGGGCGCCCAGGCCCAGAGGTAGGAATCGCCTGTGGGGTGGAGAAATCCACAGAGGACCTGGCTGCTGCAGTGTGCTGGGGACAGAAGGGGGGCCGGGTAGCAGGGGACAAGCAGGCTTCATCCACGTTGGGGGCTGCAGGCTCCCTGCAGTGTAGACTTGTTGCATGGATATCCACGGAGGGCCACTTGCGAGCTCTGGGCTAAACTGAAGCAATGGATTCTCAGGATTCAGCTCTAGAGAATGGCTATGGGCAAGAGGTGTCTAAAGGTTGCAGGAGGCCCATGGGTCCTGAGTAGCTAAATCTCTGCTCCTGTTTAGAGTTTAGTCTTGATCCAATTTGCTGCTATGAGGGACAGGCCTGAAATTGCAGTTTTACCTGCATGGAAGTGAGATAGGCTTTAGCATATTTACCTTGAAAACTTACATGCTGTGCCGGGCATGGTCCTCAGTGTTTGACAAATCATGGACTGGCCCAATCCTTCCTCCAGTCTTGAAAGATAGGACTCTTCTCCCGCCAGAAGCCAAGGGGACTGCAGGCTGAGGCAGCTGGCAGTAGGGAAGCTGGTTCTCAGCCCAGATAGCCTGGCACCAGTCTGCTCCTAACCACACACCCAGCTGCCTTACCAGTCCTGTCCCGGCTCTGCCTCTTATAATTTATGCTTCAGTTTCTTCATCTCACATGAGGTTGAAAAGGCCAGGCAGCAGACACCTGGGAGAAGCAGACACAAGGTGAAAGGACACAGTGCTCAGGGCCAGCAGTACCATCCCTCCCACCCTGCCAGCCAAAGAAAGCAGAGGAGCTGCAGACAAAGAAGGCAAGCAGAGGGGAAGGACTTTGCTTTCGCAAAGAAACAGTGAAATAAATTCGGTAGTGGACACAATGACTCCAGAGTGCCGGGCATGACGGCAAACGCCTGTAATCCCAGCACTAGGGAGGCTGAGACAGGAGGATCAAGGAGAGTTCAGTGCCAACCTGGGTGACATAGGCAAGTTCAAGGTCAGCCTAAATTGCATAGCGAGACCCTGTCTCACACCCTCCCCCATAGAACGACTCTGGTACACTAACATGAGCTGCCACACCAAGTGGGGTAGGAGGGGAAGCAGAGGACCTTGGTGGCATAGCTGAGTCCTTCTGAAAATAACTGACACCATTAGTCTGCTGCACCTCTCAAATATCTGGCATTGAAATTGGCACTCAAACCAAAACAATTTTTGCTTTCAATAAAAATATCTTATATCATTTAAGATTTGTAATCATAAGTAATACGTTTCTCTTGAACTCTATAATCAATAATAAATTGACATATATCATCAGATTTAAAGACCTTCAAAGCAGGCTGGGTGTGGTGGTGCACACCTGTAATCCCAGAACTTAGGAGGCTGAGGCAGCAGAATCATTGCAAGTTCAAGATCAGCCTAGGCTACAAAGTGAGCTCAAGGCCAATGAAACTGCATAGCAAGATCCTGTCTCAAAAAGACAGAAAAGAAAGACCTTCAAACCTAGCGCCATTATTAATAATATTTACAAGTTACCTTAAGCACCTACTTCATATAAGATACTGTGCTAGGATCAGAGGAATCCACAAGGGGACATAGACTTTGCCATTTAGGAGACAGCAATGTCATTGTGAAATGACACTTTCATTTCCGTGTAGTTCTTCCAACCATAAAAGTAACTGGAGAGAATTTGGAAAACATAATAAAGAAAACAAATCTAGACAAACATCTCGCAATGGAGAGATCACTACTATCATATAGGATATGAAGTAACATTTTGACTTAAAAAAAATAACCATAAGACATGTACTATAAATACATTCAAATGATTGATTTGGATACTGTATCAAAACAGCATAGGTAATTCTTGGCTATTCAGGAGGTTGAGGCAGGAAGATTGCTTAAGCTCAGTGATTTAAGGCCAGCCTGGACAACAAAGCAACACTCTACCTTGAAGAAAAAGAGAAAAACAAAGCATGGGTTGGTTGTTCTGTTGTTTTGTAGGGACTTTATTGATATATAATCCATATACCATAAAACCCACCTATTTAAATTATGCAATTCTAGAGTAAACCATAGTTAACAATAATGTATATTTCAAAATGGCTAAAAGAGGGAAGTTTTAATGTTCTCATTACAAAGAAACGATAGCTGGGCATGGTGGCGCATGCCTGTAATCCCAGCATTCAGGAGGCTGAGGCAGGAGGATCATTGCGAGTTTGAGGCCAGCCTAGACTACATAAGTGAGCTCAAGGCTAGCTGGAACTGCATAGTGAGACCCTGTCTCAAAAAGACCAAAAAAAACCCAGTATATATATATATATATATATATATATATATATATATACACACACACACACACACACACACACACACACAAAGAAATGATAAATGTCTGAAATGACAGATATGCTAATTAACCCAATTAACCCAACCTCATAATTAGACGATGTATGCATACATTGAAACATCACAATATATCCCACAAAAATGTACAATTATTATGTCAATTACAAATAAAATACAGTTCAATGGTTTTAAGTATATCCATAGTTTTGCAAACATTACCCCAATTGATTTTAGAACATTTTACCTCTCTAAAAAGAAATCTCAAAGTAACAGTCACTCCTCTGCTCCCCTGAGCCCTGGCAAACATTAGTATATTTTTTGGGCAAGGCGTGGTGATGCACATCTGTAATCCCAGGACTTTGGGAGGCTGAAGCAGTTTCAATCCCCAACACCACAAGTGAGTGGAAAAAATTGTGTGTGTGTGTGTGTGTGTGTGTGTGTGTGTGTGTGTGTGTGCATTTCTTCTCCATAAATTTTCCTATTCTGAACACTTTACATAAACGGAATTGTAGGCAAGGGATGTAGTTCAGTGGTAGAGCATGTGCTTAGCATGCCTGAGGCCCTGAGCCACTCCCCAGCATAAATAAATAAATGAATGAATAAACAAATAAATGGAATCATAAAATATGCGGTCCTTTATACATGGCTTCTTTCTTTCAGCTTGGTGTTTTTAACGCACGTCCATGCAGCACTGCAGCAAGTATCAATCCTTTTTTCCTAAGAGACAGAGTCTTAATACCTTGCCCGCCTGGGCCCAAACTCCTGGGCTCAAGTGATCCTCCTGCATCAACCTCCCAAAGAGCTGGGACTACAAGGGCACCCTGAGTAGCACTGGCACTTCATTTCTTTTAATGCCAAGTCATACGCCACTATATTGCTGCGTACTCCGATAGCCACTCACCAACTGGACATTTGGGTTGTTTTTATTCGGGGATATTTTGAGTAATACTACTCTTTAGAGCATTTACATACATGTTTTTGTGTGAATATGTGTTTTCATTTCTCTTAAGTACGTGCCAAAGAGTGGCATTGCTGGGCTGAATGATAAGTCTATGTTTAGCCTTTGACAAACTATCAGACACATTTTCCTAGCAGCTGCATCATTTTATATTCCCACTGCAGTGTGCGAGGTTTGCACTCCCTCCACATTCTTGCCAGCATTTGTTATTCTCCAAATTTTCATCACAGTTATCAAAGTATACATGAAACAGTACTGGTTATGGGTTTTAATATACATTTCCCTGGTGGCTAATGATACCAAGCATCTGTCATGTGCATGTTGACCATTTGCATATCTTCTTGGAAGAAATATCTATTGAAATCCCTTCCCATTTTTAACTAAGTTATTTTTCATTTTTGTTGAGCTATAAGAGTTCTCTATATATTCTAGATATATGGCCTTTGTTAGATACATGATACAAAATGTTTTTGTCCCATTCTGTGTGTTGACTTTTTTACCTTCTTGGTGGTGTCCTTTGAAGCATCAAGGACTTTATCGTGATAGTCTAACAACATAGCTATTTTTCTTTCTTGCTTATGTTTTAATGTCATAACTTAGAGAGCACTAACTAATCCAAGGTCACAGTGATTTACTTTATGTTTTCATCTAAAGGTTTTATAATTTTTAGCTCTTACACTGAGGTCTATGGTAAATTTTAGTTAATTTTTCTAAGAACATGAATTTTAAGGTCAAAGTGAAAATTTAGTGTGAGAGTCTAAGTCTTCTAAAAAGAAGACCCCTAGATGGAATTAAAGATGCAAGGATTTTATTAGGGAGATGACTTCAAGAGAAAACGCAGATACCTGGAAACTACTGGGAAAGCTGCCTGAGCGCAGGCACATCTGACCTGGAGTGCAGAAGAGAGGGAAAGAACATTGACTGGAAGCGCTCTTTAGCTCCTATTCATCCAGAGAAAGTTTAGCAAGGCCAACAGGGCCCTGAACCTACAGCTTTCCCCTAGACAAAGCCTACTGGCCACGAGGTATAGCCGGCAAGCACAAAATGCTTGAACAAACAGGACAAACTGCACGAAATCAAGACTGCAATAAAAGCCCAAATTAGGGTCCCTGGAAAATCATTGAATAGTTATCACACAAAGCTTATAAAAAAATTTCAGATGATTAAATTTAGGGGATCATGAATCAAAAACAGAATAACAAAATGCAGCAAAAGGGCACATAAATATGAAAGTGCACAAGGAAAACAACTAGAAATGAAAAATGCAGTTGTAAATTTCAGTCTTAAAAGATGGGTTAAAATGTAGGTCAGACACATCTGAAGAAAGGATTTGTGAACTAGAAGATGGGCCTTTGGAAATTAGATGAAACAAAGCAAAAGACATTAGAAAAAATATTAAATATAGGTTAAGAGAGTGTAAAGATCTCACAAAATGATTATTAGGAATTGTAGAAGACAATAGAACAAAGAAAAAATAATATTTGGGGAAAATAATGGCTAGAATTTTTTTTGATTTGATGAAATACATAGTCATTAAATTCAGAAAGCACAATGTTATGGGTTTCATCTAGATGTCGCCCCAAAACCTCATGTAATCATGAAGTAGGCTTCTATAGTTTTTGATTGATTCATGGTCTAATGCTAGGATTATGGGTATGAGTGCTGCACTTGCCCTGGGGCAGGTGGCCAACATACAATATAAGGGAGGGAAAGAGGCTTGCTCTCTGATCCTCCTCCCCATCCCTTTTGGGTTTTGCTGCTTTTGCTGTTTTCCACCACCATGAACAGTTGCCCTCTGCCATGAGGCACCATGTCTTGGAGCCAGCCAAGTACAGACTGAAACCTCCACAGCAACAAGAGGAAAGTAACCAAGATACACAGTAAATTCATATATATATGTATATATATGAATACATATATTCACAGTAAATTCATATATGTGTGTGTATGTATATATGTGTGTGTGTATGTGTATGTGTGTGTATATATATATGTATGTATATGTATGTGTGTGTGTATGTATGTATACACACATATATATATTGTAGTGTGCATGTGTATGTGCATGTGGTACTACAAACTATACCAGGGCCTTCATAATGAGCTACATCTCCAGTTTTTATTATGAGATATTATCTGACCAAATCACTAAATTGCCCAGGTTGGGCTTACAATCCTTCTGCTTCAGCCTCCCAGGGTGCAGAGGTAACAGGTATATATTGCCATACCCTGATAGTATTATATTTATTAAAAAGACACATCGTTTAATTATAAAGAGAAATAACAAGATATCTGATTGTCTGTATGTTCACCATAGCATACATAATACTATACTATGGTTAGATGTATAGTAGAAATCATACTTTCTCTTTGACATTGGCACTCCCATACCTTAGTGCCAAGTATGAGATGAAGGGATGGATAGGTAGTGGATGAATGGATGGATGATGGATGGATGGATGGATGGATGGATGACAATGGCTTCATGAAATCTGGAATAAGTAGCTTCAATCAATTTTAGTGAAAGTCTGATATACTCCCAATATATAATGCTTATATACAGGTACACGTATGTCTAAAAATTTATATATATATATATATATATATATATATATATATATTTAACATGACATTTTAAATCTTTTAACTTTTAATTACATTTATTTCACGTAATTTTGTAGAGATTTCATAAAGAAACTGTGAGTGAAAATTATACTGATAACACTTTTGAACCATCTGAACAACCTCAAAATCTGAAGAGTAACATCATTTTCCTTTCTTTCAAATTTCCTTCTTCTCATTTCCTTTCTTCTTGGACCCTGTTTTGACTTAAATATGAAGTGCTTTCCCAAAAGACTTGTATACTGAGGGCTTGACCCCAACGCAGCAAAGTTGAGAAGTGGAATCTAGAGAAGTAATTGGCTCAGGGGGCACCAACCTCATCGATGGACTGATGTGTGGATGAATCTGTTAGCTGAATGGGCTTTTAGGAGCTGGGGCTTAGTTGGAGAAGTAGGTCATTGGCAGTGTGGATGGATGTATGTTCAAAAGATAAGTCTCTTCTTGGGTTCTTTTTCTTTCTCTCCACTAGCTGGGGTGCCAGGAGGTGAGCAGCTTCCGTCTGCCACATGTTTCTTACATGATGCTTCTACTGCGACACAGGCCTGAAGCAATGGAGCTCACTGGCCATGGACTGAAACTTCTGAAACTGTGAGCTAAAATAACCCTTTCCCTATTGGTCGGATATTTTGCCCCAGCGATGTAAAGATGTCCAACACGGACGCTTACCTGCTGGAGCTGTTCCTCTTGGTTTTCCTCTATATATTGTCTCACTCATATTTCCTACTTTTTATTTTCCTGATGTTCTGGGTAACTACCTTAAACTCAGTTTCTAGCTTTCCTACTGATTTTTGTTTTGTTCTATTTTTGGTACTGAGAATCAAATCCAGGGCCTCATGCATGTTGGTCAAGTTCTCTTGAGCTGGAGATATAGCTCAGTGGGACAGCGCCTGCCTGGCAAGCTCAAGGTTGTGAGTTTGACTCCTGGTACCAAAAAAAGCACACTCTACCACTGAGCTACATTCCCTGGTCTTGCATTTTTTGTTTTTGTAACTATAATTTTATCTCTAAAAGTTTGCTCCATTTTTGAGTATTGCTTTTCATTAGCAAAATCATTGTTTTGTAGATGTATGTTAACTACTTAAATCTGAGTATATCAGAAGTTTTAAGTTTGTCTCTTATTAGGTAATCATAGAGTCTTGCATTTGTCAGTTAAGGTGATTATAAGGTCACTTAAACATAAAAATTCAGTGAACTAGACACTTAAGATTTGTACATTTTACTGTCTATAAATTCTACCTTGAAAAAGCTGACTTTGGTGTTACAGAAGGAATGAAGTCAAAGGTAGATCAAGGTTTTACTGGGCCTAAAGGTTTTTATAGATTACTAATACAAAATTAGGTTTGACTTAGGCTTTGTCTTTCTAATATTTATTTAAAATGACAAAAGAAATCAAACAAATTACAAGTTTTAAGAAGCTGTCAAATACCACAGCCATTATAAAACCCAGAAAAATAACATGATCATTTTTGTGCATTAACTAACTGCCTAACATCTCTATAAGGCTTTGTTCCTACATTTCTTAGACTGTATCCTTTTTGGATACCTCATCATATGGTAACATTTTATATAATCAGTTTCTCTGCAGAGAAAAGAGAGATTATTCAGTATTGTTTCCTGCATTATGTATTGAAATGATTTTCTCCACTACACATTGTTCTTATTAAGCCTCATGTATACATTCATGCCAGGAAAAAATTAATTAAGACAAAGTAATAAGAACCACAGTTATATATTATATATTACATATTATATGGTATATAATAGATATTATACAATATATAACATAATATATTTTATTAGATATTATATATTTATTATATAGATTTGTTTTGGTTACTTTTCTCTCACTGCTGAGACAAAATACCTGATGCTCAAAATTAAGGAAGGAAAGGTTTATTTAGCTCACAATTTGTGGAAGTTTCAGCCCATACTTGGCTGGCTCCAAGGCAGCGTGGCACATGGCAGAGGGCAACAGTTCATGATGGCCGAAAACAGCAAAATCAATAAGAGCAAAATGGAGGAGCAGCGCAGCCCCTTTCCCTCCCTTACGTTATGTGCAAACTACCTGCTCCAGGGCAGGTGTAGCACTCACATCCATAATTCCAACACTAGACCATAAATCAATCATAAATCATAAATCATAAATCTAGAAGCCAGCACCACAACTGCATGAGGATTTGGGGGAACATGGAGACACAAGCCATAACAATATTATATGTATATATTATAGATTAGGAAAAAAGAGAAAGGATTGAACCCACTGCCTTCACACCAGCTACATCCCCAACTCTCTTTTATTTTTATTTTGAGACAAGTTCTGGCTAAGTCATTAAGTTGTTCAGACTCAGCTGAAACTGCAATCCTCCTGCCTCAGCCACAAAGTGCTGGAATTACAGGCATATGTGCTAATACACAGGGTTAATACATTTTTTAAAGATAGAAAAGCTCATAAATAGTTGCTTCTAAAGGGTCTCTGCAAAGTTCAAAGGTTGATTTTCATTAAGACTAACAGAGAAGTAACTCTAATTCTATTTCTGTAGTTTAAAAATCACTGTACTATTATTTATTTAGAAACTAATTTTTAAATGCACAGGTGTGTATTATCGCTGGGTTTATAGTCACAACCTACTTTTGAAGCAAACTGGAATGATTTTGAATCACTATGAATTTATTCTCAGAAAAATATATGTGCTGAATCAATATATGTCTGAGGTTGACCATAAAACTAGGGATTATCAACCATAATTCCCATGTGGAATACAAGGCTTATTCAAGTGGTTTTAACTTTGGATACTTTAAACCTTACAAATTCATTGAGGTATAAAAGTGCAGTGTTAATAGAAGTAATTGCTTTGTACTTAGATCAACAGACAATTTTACAAGAGTATTTTATTATTAACAATGTTAAGAATTGTTTGCCCATGGAAATATTAAAATCTTGGTTTTTTTCTAATGGTTTGAAATTTCCCTTCAGCCACACTGTGCACTGTTGGCCTCCTCCACTTGGGCCACTGTAAGTGAATACCTTAGTCTGGGTACTTTATAGATATAAGAAGTCTGCTGCGGTTACGGGAGCTGGGAGGTCCGAGATCAAGGCCCCAGCAGACTCAGTATGCCGAGAACCTGTCCCTCAGAATTTGCACCTTCTGTATGTCTGCACTTGGCAGAATGAATGAATAAGAGTCCTTGGAACTCTAGCATAGGGCACTGGTCCCGTCTATGAGGGCCAGGCCCTCCTGACTTAGTCAACCCTAGATATCTCCGCATTGGGGACATAGCAAACAAATTTGGGAAAACATCTATCAATTTTATATATTACCTACACTCTTTGAACCAACAGTTCCCATTTAACCAGTTTGTCATCAATGTTCTTGTGGTCATTGTCTATTTAAAGTTTTTTGTTTGTTTTTGGTACTGGGAATCAAACTCACGACCTTGTGCTTGCCAGGTAGGCACTGCACCTACTGAGCTATATCCCCCACCCCAAACTATGAAGTTTTTTGTTACTTTTGTCATTGTCATGTATCTCATGTTAACTTGCCCTTATGAAAAAATGCACACTTAAAATGTGCAGTGTGCTGCCCTATCAAGACTATTCTTGATTGGTAAAAACCTCCACTTTGATCCAGGCAAGGTGGCCCACATCTGTAATCCCAGCATTCAAAGGGCTGAGGCGAAAGGATGGAAAGTTCCAGGCCAGCCTGTGATATACAGTAACACTCTTTTCTCAAAAGACAACACCAAAAAAAAAATAAATAAAATAAATAAATAAGAAACTCCATTTTGACAAGAACTCATTGAGAAGCAGATCCGCCCTTTGAGATCTCGTCCGCATGCCAACGGAAAGCCTCTGGTGAACTAGCTCTTGGCTCCGCTTCAACCTCATTTCTTTCTCCCCCCAGTGCCATACCAGGGTGCCAGGGACCGCGAGACTCAGTCACACCTCCGGCCACTCGGGCTCAGCCCCGTTCTGTTGGCACTGAGCGACCAGTATAGCAGAGAGTAGGAAGAGCCCTAAAAGTTATTTCTACATCAGGACAGTGGGCAATAACAAGCTCATACGCGGAGTAGTGACCACATGCATATATTTTTACTTCATGTATCCTCTGTCTACTTCCCCTTATCCAGATTCCAAAAATATACCCAGAGCCATTGCATCACCCAACACAAAGGAAATTGTGATGGAGACTCTAAATCAAAAGAGACAGCAGTTAAAACGTCTTTTATATATTTTACAAAAATATACAGCCATGTGAACATTTTGAATAGTGCTCCCAGGGACTTGGAAAGGTCAATCTGGATGGGGAACAGGAACTTTAAATTTCCTTCTTAATCTGCCCCATGTAAGAGAAAGACACAGTGAGATTAACTTTCTTCTGTATTTTTGTTTGGATGCTGAGGGTGGAACGCGGGGTCTTGTACATGCTAAGCAAGCAGCTCTACCCTGAGCTGCATCCCCAGCCATCTTCTAGCATTAATTCAGAAGAGAACAGTACTCTTGAGAATGCCTTATTCTTCGCATGTTGATGAGTGCCTGGAAGTTCAGGCAAAACACTCATTCATAGTATGTTTTATTCCAAAAAGACAACTATATGACAGAATAAAATCAAACTTATCTAAATGTCTATTTTTTATTGTAAGCAAAACTAAAACAATTTTCTGCATGTTGTGGCTTACCTAAGGGAAAAAATCTAGGTTTTGTGATGAAAGCTACTAAAGCTCATTAATGATTTTCAGCTTCAGAAATGAGATGCACTTACACTTCCCCCCCCATCCAATATGTCATTAGAGACACTTGAACTTGTGTAAGCATACAACAAAGCATCATCAGTTTTCCTTTTATCAACTAAAGTTAAAGCCCGTTAGGAAGGAAAAACTAAATGCATGTGGGAAGGGAAGTGGAACAACACAGCCATTTCTAAAACTATGCGGACCAGGAGCCTGTTTCCTATTCAGTCCAAATGCCAGGCAGTATGGCTGCTTGCTATGTTCCCATGGAAACCTCAGCCTTGCTGAAGTTCAAGTTAATTTCTTACTGCCATCTGCCTGTTGAGTTACAGGCCTTTCTCCAGCTAAATCAGTCAGAGCCCTATGAGGAGAAAGAAGTTAACTTAGAAACTCCCTGGGCTGTTTCCTCAGAAGGCCAAGATTGGAAACAGATCCAGCTGAACCTCAGTAGGAATTAGTTGTTGGAAGAAAGGAGTTAAAGTATACTGTGTGAGCTCTTTCAAGACTGAACTGATATTTAATGCAAATGGACTAACTGGGATATTAAAAATTGGTTCAAAATTCACATAATGCTTTATCATCCTTTAATCCCTGAAAAGGACCAAACCTTTGTGTGCCTCTTGAAAATATGTTAATTACATCTCTCATCAAAGGTCATAAACTAGTGACCCACATGATGTGACTCTAGGCAGCCCACAGTTTTTCAGCCTGCAGGGTGCTTTAAAACGATGCTTGAATGAGGTGCCAACTTCTAGAAATTAGGAAACTTCACAGGAAGAAACAAAAGACAGCTAGACCTCCACCTCCTCCAGAAAACTTGGAAGAGGAGGCTGGCTCCTCACGCCTGCGTTGCAGAGGCTAGAGCACAGGAGCGGCAGCCCCCTGGGAAGGAGGTGCTGCTTGCCCATTTGCCCCCATCCCTGCCGCCTCTTATACGTACATGCATGTGCCCCTCTTTTTGTTGATAGTAGCTACTTGATTCCTGCAAGTCATCAGCATTCACAATCCCTGCCTTAAATTCATGCATAAAATCTAACACTGTAGAGTCTGTGTAGAGTCTCCCAGAATATAGTCTTCCCTCAGTATGGGGTGGGGGAAAGGTGCCTGAGGGTACCTGAGGTAACCAAAACCTGGATGCTCAAGTCTCTCCTCTAAAATGACACCATACTTACGTGTAACCTGCAGACATCTTCCCCTACACTGCACTGTAAAGCATCTCCAGATTATTCATACCCAGTACAATGTAATGCTGAAATAGTTGTTATACTAAGTAGAAGGAAAGCTATACTTGCACAGAAAAATTCTGTGAGGATTTACACCAATGTGATAACAGTGACAGTCTTTGATTGACATGAACAATAATACTGTTTCCATTTGAATTCTCTGTGTTTTCTAATAATTTTACAGTGGATATAGATTACTTTTGTTATTATTTTCTCTCCACTTTATCAAGAAAACAGTGAAATTTTTAAAATAAAAAGGGGGATGGCTGAAACCTAACACAGCAATGGATTAATGACGAGAGGCTAGAAATGGACGTGAACAGAGGACTCAGCCTTACCCCTAAGTGGGCTCCCTTCCCCAGGCTCAGTCTTACCTCTCAGCAGTCGCCCTAGCCCCAGGCTTTGCCTTACCCTTCAGCGGACTCCCTTCCCCAGGCTCTGCCTGACCCCTCAGCGGGCTCCCTTCCCCAGGCCCTGTCTTAATGCTCAGCACGTTCCCTTCCCCAGGCTCGCCCTTACCCCTAAGTGAGCTCCTTTCGCCAGGCTCAGCCTAAATCACTTCATCATTTTTTTCAAAATTCCTGGAAATACTACACAGTAACAGCGACTGAGCCATTTTGCTCAGCTGGCATTAAGGGATCTTGAAAATTAATACTAGAGCCAATATCTTAACATATTCTCATGTAAATGGCTTTAATAGAGATATTTTTTTCCCCTTGCGTGCGTTGCCTAGACAACAAAATACAGACAGGCATTTGCTTAAGGTGATTATTATCTACTCTGCATCCAATATGCTAAGATTATTACCTGTTCCCCTTGTATTCAAGAAGCCCAGTTAAGGGTCCCACGTACACCCAACAACAAAATGGTGGCTCTCAAAGCACAACACACTCCGTTTCTGATGCCTGCTCCAAGGATAGGAGAGTTGTGATACTTGAAACCTCCACCACATGATTCCTTCCCTTTCTGATCCATGCTGTTCCATTGCAACACACATGCGCATGCACACACACACACACACACACACACACACACACACACACGGTACCTTGTCACATCCTCTTTAGTGGTTTAACTTTGTATTTGTTTCCAAAGTTTACCATAACAAATTACTATAAATTTGGGGACTTAAAATTTTTTCTATCAAAATCAAGGTGTCAGGAGAGCTACCCACACCCTCTGATGGGCCAGGGGAGAATCCTTCCTTGCCTCTTTCAGCCTCTCAGGGCTCCCAGCTTTCCCTGGCCTCCAGATCATCAATCCAGTCTGTGCCTCCATCTCCATGGGACCGCCTTCCCGCATCTCTCCCCTTTCTATTACTGGGGCACCTGTCCTTGGCTTAGGGCTGCTCAAAATGCAAAATGACTTCATCTTGAGAGGCTTGATTACATTTGAAATGACAGTATTTCTAAGGAAGGGCACACCCATGGCTATTGCAGATTAGAACTTGGATGTATATTTTTTGCAGATACAGTAAAACTCACTAAAATGTTACACCTATATATGTTTTTTTCTAGGTGACAAGTTCATTATGCTCATAGTGAATATTTATTAGTAACGTATTCGGGCAATGTGCTAAGCATTTTATAAGTATTGTCTTAATGAAGATATAAAATATCTTTCCTCTACCGCATTCAATTCCACCTCTCCCCAACTACCTAAATATCTGGTTTCCGCTATTTGAGAAAAAGAGTAGCATTTCAAAATTTCCACCAATGAATAAAGCAACATCTTTCACAAGGGAGGAAGAATAGATAATCTCTAGTATGACCTGTTGGGCCACTTTTTGAAACTGTACACCTAGACTGACAATTAGTTGTAATACTAATGTGATCTCCAAAACTTGATGCCTGATAACCAGTGCTTTTTAAGAAATACAATCTGTTTCTCAACTTATGTCAAAGGCCTGGGTCAAATTAGACTATCATAATGCACACTGATTCTTTCCAATTTTTTATTAGGAAAGATTTCAAACACACAGAAGAATTAAAAGAATTTAACAGGACCCATATACCCACTACCTAAATTCTAGGTTAATAGTCTATTATTCTAGCTTTATTCCATAATTGTGCATCTACCTATCCTGTCTATCTATGACTCCATCATATACAATTTCTCTTTCTAAGTGTATCAGCACATGTCATTAAAGCATACCAGAACCCAGGCAGAACTCTGAAGACCAGAAGGAGGCACAAAGTTAGCAGAGTACACCCACTTCCTTCTTCTACCTAACAGTCAAACTGAGCAGCCAGTTTGCCACAGGGAGAAATGAGAAGTCTCAAGAGAGCCTGGGATTGTGGCAAGAAGGATCCATTTCCACAAGGAAATAGAAAGAGTAGAAAATGAATTCCTTTACAAAGGACATCCTGAAAGATGTACTGGATGAACATCTCCAACAGCACCCCAGTAATAAATACCAGTTCCTGCCATACTTTCCACTACAGCCAAACAACAATTAGACTTTGGTAAATTTAGTGTCTTTTTTTTTTTTTTTTCCTAAGATGGGATCTTGCTATGTTGCCCAAGTTGATCTCTATTTCCTTGACTCAAGGTGATCCTCCTGCTTCAGCCTCTCAATTACCTGAGAGTACAGGCCAACGTCACTGCACTTAACTATTGTCTTCATTTTTTACAGTTCTACTATGATGATCCACCTATTTCTGTTTACTTTTACTTGTGGGTTTCCCTCATTCTCTCCCACTCTAAAAGGACGTTCTCTCGCTGGTCATAGTGATGCGTGCCCATAGTATCAGCACTTGGGAGGCTGAGGCAGGATTGCTTCAACCAGTCTGGTCTACATAGTGAGTTCAAGGGCAGTCTGCACTACATAGTGAGACCCTGTCTCTAAAAAACAAAAATAAAAATAAAAATGGTTTATGATAATGGGTCCAGATTCAAATAGATTTCTGATCAAACAAAAAAGAACTATTTCTTTCCAGCCTGTGGCTTAAAAATTCCAGGACAGGACTAAAATGGGTTGATCTTGGATCATATTTATTTAGGACTAATCTCCGAGACCAAGGGGACCCAACAAAAGTCATGTGTCAAGTCCTATGCTCAAAGACATAAAAGCTACTCTTAGGATTTCAGTGTGAAGTATCCCCCAAAGACTCATGTAATGAGGCTGCTATCACCAGTATGTTAATCCATTGACGAGTTCATAGCCAAATGGGCTATTAGCACAAAGGATACATGGAGGAATTGTGTCCCTGGAAATCGATCCTGTCCCCAGTCCTCACCCCTTCCCTTCTGGCTCTTCCTTGCTTGCTCTGATTCCTTGCTGCCCTGAGGTGAACTGCTCACCACTGCAGTGATGATTTGCCTGGGAGCCAGCCGACCATGGACTTAACCTTCTGAAACTGTGAGCTGAAATAAATCTTTTCTCCTTTAAACTGTGTGCATCATGCTTTTGGTCCCAGTGATGGGAAGCTGACTACCACAGCTGCTCCAGCGAGAAGGTAGAGGGTTGGGAGTCACCGGGACCATAAGGAAATCCAGAGTTCTAACATCTTTACATATGTGCCTTTTCACCCAAAGCTCACTCCACCCGGAAACTTTGGTAAAAGGTCAGACTCCTACTGACGGTATTGCAGAAAAAAATCTCTCTAGCAAAGAGCTTTTATTGCGACACTTTAGGGGCAGTGATTTTTATGTAGGAATTTGTTTAGATTGAATGATTACTAAAAGACTAATATGCTCTTGTATCAAGGAATAATAATAGAATATTAATAGGTTTTACTAAGGCTGAGCATGAATTTTTTTATTCTTAAATTTTGTTGGGTAAAATAAAAATTGTGAGGGTGAATTGTAAGTGTTAAAGGAACTTGGTATGAAGGGGAGAGTAAACTGTTTAACCTCTGTCTAACCTTCTGTAGCATGTTTATTTAAACATTCCACCAATGTTGATATGATTCACTGAAGAATGTAACCTAGGTTATGTACAGCTAGATATAATTTATTTACAGATCTGCAGAACTTTGGCTGCTTCTATAACAAATGTTAAGAAAATAAACTAAATGTACAAGGCTTTAATCAAACAGTGTCAACATATAAAATTAAAAACAAAATTGAGACAATGCCAACACTTAACAGCAGCTTGGTTTTTCCAACTCAAAAACCTGACCAGTAGTCAAATAAAGAGATATTATCCCAGATAACCCATATAACACAAATCCAGAAACCCTTAAATCAAAGTCTCACCCAAATTTAACTTCAGGAATCAATCCATCCCACCAAAATCAAAATTGCACTCACCAAAAATCCATTTTCTTTCGCAAAAAAAATATACTCTTGTTTGGTAATGGTGCAGAACTAAAATTCTAGGATTCCTTAATCTTTCATAGAACCTGGGTTTTAAAATTTCACATACCTTGACTTTTTCAAAGAGCCAGGACTCAATCTTATGAACAACTGAAACTTGGGCTTAAAAGTACTTTTAAAATGTACGGAAAGGGGAAAATGAACTATCAAACAGCTCCCTGTATGATCTGTTCAGAAAGTCAGTTTAGGTTATTTCAAACCAGTTAAATTGCACTGGCAGAGCCCTTCTTAGTACTGCGATTTGACCCTCCCATTGGGCCCTTCCAATGCAGACTCTGCTACTGCTTTGCACACAGACTATCTACCATGGGAAATCTTGCTTACCCATCCTAAAAGTCTGGGTGGGGTTTCCCCACAACCAAGCTAGGCCACCCCTGTGGATCCCTTGGGAGAGAAGATAGTGGAGTTGGACAGTTGAAACATAACAGGAAAGCAACTCCTCTAAGTTCCTGTACCAGGAAATAGGTCCTAGTGCCAAGACCCCAATCATATGGAGTTTGACATTCTGTATTTAATTTCACAGCTACTGAAGGAATAATGCTTTGAGAAAAAAAAAAAAAAAGCCATGATGTCTAAAGTGCATCCTGTTCGGCACAGAGACTTGAGCAAACACAGAAGCCTTTGTGCCTGCTTGTATCATATGGTGGACAAAGGCTTCCAGTCATAATTCTCTTCTCAATTTAGACACACAAAACAACCCTTAAAAAGCAGAAAAATAAATGCAAACCTAATGTCTAATGAGCATTGGAATCACTAAGCCAGAACAGAGGGCAAGCTACTCAGCCTACTATTTCCATTTTGAGAGCGGACACTAATGGCTGTTTTAGGGCAGGATGTGGTTGTTCTTCTGGGTATAAAGCCCAAAAGGTAGCAGAGGAACTCAGATATCTCTTGTTGGCCTTTGTGACAGCTTATAGGTCCTCCTAACCCTAACTGTGTCCTGTGACAATTTCACCTTAACCCAGCCAGAGAAACTGGGCTGTGCATGGCCACGACTCAGGACCTGAAGAGTTAATTCCTAAATTCCTATCTCTTGCTCCTGTTCTTTAGCCCTCTGCACACGTTCTTCATTCAACAGTTGAACATTAGCCTGGCTTCACTGCTTTGGTGTTCTGGATTCCAACTAAGGGTTTCCTTTCTTGGTTTATAAACTCCTTTGTCCTTCTGGCAGTTCTGTGTCATAAACAGGACACTGAGGGACACTTACAGTGATACTTCAGCTGTAGAACTCAATTCATCCCAAATTCGTGTTGAACCCTGAAAAGTTCAAGAACTTAATATACTTTTCCCACAAGAAATAATGGGAAACCAAATTATTGGTTCTGAGCCCAAAGTTACACTTACAAATTGTCTTGGTTACTTTTCTCTTGTTGCTGAGACAAAATACCTGACTCCCAATATTAAGGAAGGAAAGGTTTATTTAGCTCACAGTTTGTGGAGGTTACAGTGCATAATCAACTGGCTCCAAGGCAGAGTGGCACATGGCAGAGAGCAACAGTTCATGGCAGCAGAAGACAGCAAAAGCAACAAAAACAAAATGGAGGAATGGAGGCAAGCAGCCTCTTTCCCTCCCTTACATTGTATGCAAACTATCTGCCCCAGGACGGGTGTAGCACTCATACCCATAATCCCAGCATTGGATTATGGATCAATCAAAACTCTAGAATAGAAGCCCCCCCCCTTGACCACATGACGATTTGGGGGAACGTGCAGACACAAACCATAACACAAATTAATTTTTCCAGGACTTTAACAAATTTTCACAATGATTTCTTTGACTCAGTTGTGGTTACCAGCAGTTTTCCTCTTAGCTTTACTGTTGGTATCACTAACTTTCTTTGGAACCATGGTTACCATGTTTTACACAAAAAAAGCACAGTGAGGAATGCTTTAATGCACTAACACAAGTACTATATGTTGTCTGAGAGGCACTGAGACTCAAGCACCATCCCTTTGTGCCAGTGGTGAGATGCAATGTGACTCACTCTTGGCCCATACAGGTTTTTTTTTAAGTCAGATTTTCCATTTGACTATCGAGCAAAGTTACAAACACCAATCAGATTTTTTTCAAGCCTTGCTGTTCCAGTAATGGAAAGTTCAAGCTTGAAACCATTTGATTGCTGAGGTGTCATTGGACTATATTTGTATCAGCCTCAACTAGGCAGGTCACTAAGAGGAATGTCTTAACCTTCCACACATATTCTCTGTAAGTAAAATATTCCCTATAGTAATAACATCCCCCTACATTTCCAATGAATCACTTTCTTTATATTTCAGTTAACTACTTGGTTTATGCCTTAAGTCTAAGCTTAAGTAAACAGTAGGCTGACTAGTTTGCAATGTTGGCTGCACATTGAAGTGCGGTGTGAAGTTTCAAAGACCAAAACGTACCTATCCCTGCATCTCACCCCAGAGCCTAGCTTTCTGATTCACCTGCTCCTTAGTTGCATTGGATCCTTGGGGGATTGGTTTCAGGATTTCCCTCCCCTGAGGATTCCAAAATCTGTGGATACTCAAGTCCCTTATGCACAATGACACAGTATTTACTTGTGACCTACACACATCCATGTACTTTCAATTATCTCTGAATTACATATATTGCCTAGTAAAATGTACAGTACATGCCAAATAAACAGCTGTTGTACTGGATTGTTGGGAATAATAACAAGCAGAAACTTTATACCTGCTTAGTACAGACTGAATTCTTTTGGAAATATTTTCAACCCCCAGGTTTTTTTAACACACAGATGTGGAGTCCATGGATAAGGAGTCAACTTTAAGCGTGGAATAAGGATTCTTCAGAGGTTCTAAAGTTGAAAATTCCTCAATTTGGAACACACATTTCAGTTCAACCTCTCCGCATGTGTCTATACTGACGAGAAAGATGAAATCTTTTTAGTATGGCTTCTTACAGAATCCTTCTGTCCTCTTGATTATTTTAACTGGTGCTCTCAACTCACTGGTCTGTGATGTTAATTTGGACAGGTGAAATAAATAATTGACGCCACTTGCAGATCGCAACAGCTAGAAGTCAAATGGATGGAAACAATCATATTGTAAGCTCAACAAAGGAAAGGACATGCTGTATTCATCTCTAAATTTCCAGTGTCCTACCACAGTACTTTGATCAAAGTAGGCACCTAATGCATATTTAGAAGGGAAAGTAGTGTAACCTCTATGTAGGGTCTGCTTCCAATTTTTAAAATATCTGTAATATATATGATATGCATCTAGTTGGAAAAGTTTTGGGGAGTAAGTGGTGTTTTTTCAATTGATTCACTTTTTTCAAAAGCGTCTTTATTGAGTTATAAACTGCATGCCACACAATCCTCCCATTTAAAGTCTAGGACTCAATAGTTCCGGTCTACAAAGCTGTGCAACCATCACTCTAATCAGCTGTAGAACACTCATCATCTGAACAGGAAACCCGGTAACCATGAATAGTCACATCCCTCCCTCTCCAGCCCCCTCAAGACATAGGCAAACACTGACCTGTTTCATGTCTTTGTGGATTTGCATATTCAGGACATTCATATAAATGGAATCATGCAATATGTGGCCTTATGTGTCCAGTTTCTTTCATTTCCCATAATACTTTCAAGTCTGATGCAATGTTGTATTATGTGCCACCACTTCATTTACTTTACTGCCAAATAATATTTCATTGCATGGGTATAAAGTATTTTATTTATCCATTTGTCAGTTGATGGACCTTTGAATTATCTTCACTCTTGGCTATTATGAATAATGCTACACTTGTTTTGGTGTGAACACATATTTTTACTTCTTTTGGATTTATATGTGAGAGCAGAATTGCCAGGTCAAATGGTAAGCTCATGTTTAATCTTCTGAGGGAGGAACTGCCAAACTGTTTGCCAAGTTGGCTGCACCATTTTACATTGCCACAATCCCCCTCTCCCTCCCACTTGCATCGAGGTCTTTTTTCCCCTTTGCCTCAAGGGCAGGATGCTCCTCTGCTGAAAGAAGAAACAAAGGAGTGTTCCTGACTTTTGTGTCCAAAAACCTACCCCCTTAAGGCACCAGTGAAAAATCACAGAACTGACGAAAGCGATCAGAGAGGGGACTTCCCTCACTGTCCTCCACCCAGCCCTCAAAACCGAGAAAAATTTCCTCCAGGATTGAGAAGAGAACAAGAAACAGAGAGATGAGACAAGAAGACAGCTTTAGAGTGTTGAAGGGGTGGCTCTTGCTTGGGCAACATAATTTAGGAAATGATATGAAGAGAATCTAGCCCCACCCCCATTTTATGGTACTAGGGGTTGAACTTAGAGCCTTCACAGTGAACTGTATCCCCAATTGTCTTTTATTTTTCTATTTTGAGACAAGATCTCACAAAACTACTAAGTTACTCATTTGGGCTTAAGTTTGCGATTCTCCTTCAGCTTCCAGAGTGTCTGGGATTATAGGTGTGCACCACTAAGCCCAGCTTTTTTTTAGTTTTGGTTTGGAGACAAATCTCATTATGAGGCCCAAACTGACCTTGAACTATTACCAGGTTCTAGGGTGCTGGGGACTCCTTCTAGAGATGCTTTCTAGATTCTTCTTGTCTAGAACAAAGAATTGAAGAGAACAAGCACAAAAGGTAGCAAGGTTTTACATTTATTAAAGGCAGGAAAATAAATATGCTCTGCAGAGTGACTACAGGCCAATTCAAAAAAGGGCAGAAGTACACTCTGCAGGGTGAGACAAAAAAAACCATAAAAGAGAGCACAGTGGCTGAGAGCTTAATGACAGCTGTCTTTTGTATCCCTGATTCCTCAGGCTGACTTCAGGTCCAGGCTATCCTTTCAAAAACCTGCTTAAGTTCTCAAGAAGAACTGAAGATAGCATTCTCTGATTGGTCCCAGATGCAGGGCTTTGGGAGCTGCTTTTCTGTACATTTCCTAAATCTCTGTTACTGACAGGTCATGCCCACTTGTTCAGCCAGTTTGCCACACCCTAATCTCCTGCCTTAAAATTGGTGATCCTCCTGCCTAACCTCCCTGAGTGCTGGGATCACAGGCATGTTCACTATTCCTTGTGGTCCCTTAGTCTTCAGAGAACCCTGAAGACATTTCCTCACCCCAACACATCAAGAAGGAGCAAATGTTTTGGCAGCATTCAAAGATGATATATAATCCTATGCATATTGTGTAGTTGTTACCAGATGGAGGGTCCAGTGGGGTTCTTCCCAGGTTCATGCAATCCTAAACAAAGAACTATACAAGATGCACAGAAAAGGCAGTGACATTATGCATTTACTGAAGGCAAAAAAGAGGTGTCCTGTACAGAGCAAGAGCAGACCAGTGAACAGACAGCAACCCCACGGATAAGGGAAAATGGTCTTTTGTGTACAAAATTTGTGGAATGGCTTCCCCCTCATACAAATATTGGAATGGTTGTCCTATCAAAAGCTCACTTAGCCTGGCACCAGATTTAAGCTGCTCTGTGGCAAGGCTTGGCTTCCTACAAAACATAAATAAATTGAACATATCACTTTTCTGATTAGTCCTCCAAACAGCACTAGAGAAGGAAAAACTGGTAAGAGAACATCAAACTAATTAAAACTAATTTCCTACCACCCTAACAAAATATAGGCTGTAATTTAAAATTAAGTTGTGTTTTGCCAAAGTAAAGAAAATTGTATTTTGAGGAATATACTGAAACTAATAGTCACCACCTGAGACTAGAAAAAAGACTAAAGAAAATCAAATGCCCAATGAACAAATCAAAAGTACATACACCGTTCTGAATACCATGTGTAGCATGCATGTGGAAATAGGAATTCTAAACTACTGGTAGACCAGTTAGTGGAACACCACTTCAGAAGGGAAGTTAGCAGTGTAACAGGCACCACAAAATGGAACTTTGAAAAGAATGGAGACAGGAGATCCTCATTCAGAAGGCCCAGGAACTGCTAACGTCGGGGCTTGCATGCATAAGCCCTGCACCACCTGAGGTACTAGAGCAGGTGGTCCATGAACTGCTTGGAGCAAAGTATTACAGGTCCTGAGACAAAGCAGCTTCCAACCAAGACTGATGTATCCTGCCAAACTACCCTTCAAATTCAATGGAGAAATAAAATATTTCCACAACAACTGAAGAACTTCATTAGCGCCAAGCCATCCTTACAAAGAGTACTAAAAGATATTCGAGACAGAGAAAAAAATGACCGCAATGTCAAGAATAATGATAGAAAGGAACCCTCCAGCAGGGCAAGCAATTAAACAGATAGAAAAAGTAGGAAACCAACAGCAAGTAAATAACATGATAATGATAAGAAACACGTATCAGTTATAACCATAAATGTAAATGGCCTCAATTCACCAGTCAAAAGAAACAGACTGGCAGAGTGGATTAAGAAACAAAATCCAGTGGTATACTCTATACAGGAAACATATTTTACTCAAAAGGAAATCCACAGACTGAATATCAAAGGGTGGAAAATAATTCTCCATGCAACAGAAACCTAGAACAGAGCAATTGTAGCTATTATGTTTGCAGACAATGTAAACTTCAAACTGAGAACAATTGAAAGAGATAAAGAAGTCCACTACATACTTGTTAGGGGAAAACTGCAACAGGAAGAGATAACAATCCTAAACATGTATGCACCAAATATCGGAGCACTAAACTATATAAGACAATCTTAACAGGCATGAAAACCCAAATAATTAATAACACTATTATAATAGGGGACCTCAACACCCTTTGACACAAAGAGACAAGTCAACTGGACAAAACAATCAGCAAAGAAATAACAGACCTGAACCAAATCTGAAAACAAGTGGACTTAGTAGATGTATACAGAATGTTACACCCCACAACATCAGAATAAACATTTTTCTCTGCTGTACATGGGTCTTTCTCTAAAATAGACCACATTCTAGTCAATAAAGCATACCTACCTAAATGCAAAACAATCAAAATTATCACATGCATATTATCTGACCACAGTGCAATGAAATTGGAGATTCACAACAGAATGAACTCCAAAAGCTCCATAAACACTTGGAAATTAAACAACAACCTCCTGAACAACCAACGGGTCACAGAAGAAATTTAAAAATTCCTACAAACAAATGAAAATGTAGACACAACTTACCAGAATCTGTGGGATGCAATGAAAGCAGTCCTCAGAGGGAAATTTATAGCGGTAAACTCACATGTAAGGAAATTATAAAGAGAACAAATAAATAGACTAATGCTGCACTTCAAACTTTTAGAAAAAGAAGAACAAGTCAAGCCCAAAGCCCAAAGAAAGGAGGAGATTATAAAGATCTGGGTAGAAATTAATGCAATTGGGATGAAGAAAATACTATAAAAAATAAATGAATCAAAGAGTTGGTTCTCTTAGAATAAATTTAAAAATACATAGAATTGAAAAACCCCTAGTCAATCTTATCAAAAAATAAAGGAAAAAACTCATATTCATGCAGTGAGGAATGAAAAGGATGAAATCACTACAGATCCTACAGAAATTCAAACGTTGATTAATTCCTACTTTGAAAATCTTTACTCCCATGTGACAGAAAACTCAAAAGAAATGGACAGATTTTTAGATATGTACAAATTACTAAGGTTGAGTCAAGAAGATATAAAAATTCTGAACAACCCAATATCAATGAATGAGATTGAAAACGTGATTTAAAACTCACTGACAAAGAAAAGCCCAGGCCCTGATGGATTCACGGCAGAATTCTACAAAAACTTCAGAGAAGATTGAATGCCAACACTCCTGAAACTCTTCAATGAAATTGAAAAGGAAGCAATTCTCCCTAACTCATTTCTGGACACAAGTATTATACTGATACCAAAACCTGAGAAAAACCCAACCAAGAAAGAGAACTACAGACCAATCTCCCTAATGAATATGGATGCAAAGATACTCAATAAAATACCAGCAAATAGAATGCAGCAAATCATCAAGAAAATCATACACCATGACCAAGTCAGATTTATTCCAGGAATGCAGGAATGGTTCAATATTCACAAATCAATTAATGTTATATACCATATCGATAGAGACAAAGACAAAAACCACATGATCATTTCAATAGATGCAGAAAAAGCTTTTGACAAAGTCCAACATGCATTCATGATAAAAACCCTGCAGAAAATAAGAATAGATGTTCTTTACTTCAGTCTGATCAAAGCCATCTATGAGAAACCAACAGCCAACATCATACTAAATGGACAAAAACTGAAAGCTTTCACTTTAAAGACAGGAACAAGACAAGGACGTCCACTGTCACCACTACTATTCAACATAGTTCTGGAAGCATTAG
Organism: Dinomys branickii; assembly: GCA_004027595.1. Lineage (NCBI taxonomy): Eukaryota > Metazoa > Chordata > Mammalia > Rodentia > Dinomyidae > Dinomys > Dinomys branickii. The sequence goes on along the minus strand of PVLD010008219.1, from coordinate 12,023 downwards.
TTAGAACAATTAGACAAGAGAGAGAAATAAAATGAATGAGGATAGAACTGGAAGAAGTAAAATTATCCCTATTTGCAGATGATATGATACTTTGCATGGAAGACTCAAAACCTCCACAAGAAGACTCCTTGATTAATCAACACATTGAGCAGTGTAGCTGGATACAAAGTCAACACCCAAAAGTTAATGGCATTCCTATACACAAACAACAAACAGACTGAGAAAGAAATTAAGGAATCCATACCTTTCATAATAGCATCCAGGAAATCAAAATATCTAGGAATGAATCTAACAAAAGAAGTTAAAGGTCTATTCAATGAAAACTATAGTACTCTGAGAAAAGAGATTAAAGAGGATTTCAATAAATGGAAAAATATTCCTTGCTCATGGATAGGAAGAAACATCATTATGAAAATGGCCATACTACCAAAATTGTTGTACAGATTCAATGCAATTCCCATTAAGCTACCATTAGCATACCTCACAGATCTAGAGAAAACATTCCTTAAATTCATCTGGAACCAGAAGAGACACAGAATAGCAAAACCAATCCTGGGCAACAAAGACAAGTCAAGTTTAATCACCATCCCTGACCTGAAATTATACTACAAAGCTGCTGTAATAAAGTCAACCTGGTACTGGCTAAAAAACAGACCAGAGGATCAATGGAACAGGCTAGAAGATACAATGACAACTGCAAACACACACAACCACCTAATCTTTGACAAAGGGGCCAAACAAGCCCACTGGAAGAAAGACAGCCTCTGTAATAAATGGTGCTGGAAAAATTGGCTTGCCGCCTGCCAAAGACTGAAAATACACCCAAGTCTATCCCCATGCACCAAACTCAAGTCAAAATGGATCACAGATCTCAATATTAAAACAGAAACACTAAATCTATTGGAAGAGAAAGTAGGTAAAAATCTTGAAGACATAGGGGTAGGCAGAGAGTTCATGAACAAAAACCAAACAGCATGTGAAATACTTTAAAGAATCAACAACTGAGATATCCTACTGCAAATTTTCTGCACATCTAAAGAAATCACCAGCAGAGTAAAAAGAAAACCCACAAAGTGGGAAAAAATTTTAGTTGACTGTCTCTCAGACAAAGGTCTTCTACCTAGAACATATAAAGAATTAAAAAACATCAGCCCTTCCAAATTCAAACACCCCAGCCAAAAATGGGCATCTGAGATGAACATACACTTCTCAGATGAAGAAATACAAATGGCAAATAAATATAGGAGAAAGTGTTCAACATCATTAGTCATTTGAGAAATGCAAATTAAAACGACATTGAGGTTTCATCTCACCCCAGTAAGAATGGCTATCATTAAGAAATCAACCAATAACAAATGCTGGTGAGGCTATGGAGAAATAGGAACTCTTTTCCACTGCAGGTAGGAATGTAGAGTAGTGAAATCACGTGGAAATCAGTTTGGAAATTCCTCAGCAAACTAGGTCTAGAGGTCCCATTCAACCCAGCTATTTCCCTTCTGGGTATTTTCCCAGATCTGAAAACATTGTATCACAGCAATATATGTACACCCATGTTCATACTAGTGCAATTTGTAACTGCTAAATTGTGAAAGCAACACAAATGTCTATTCACAGAGGAATGGATAAAAAAAAATTGTGGTACTTTTATATAATGGAATATTACCCAGCTATAAAGAAAGATAAACTCGAGGATTTTACAGGTAAATGGTCACAACTAGAGGCCATATTCATAAGAGAAATAAATAAGACCTCCATGTGTAAGCAACATATTTTCTCACTAGTGTAAGAACCTGAAAGAGTGAATAAAAATTAGGCGATAGGACAGACATTGTGAAATGAAAGGAACATGCTCAAAAGTAAAGAGCAACTGGGACGAGAGCAGAGAAAAGAAGGGAAAATTATGTATTTATGTATATACAAGACAGCTAACATAGTTGTACTACTGACTTCTATCAGTTTACTGAAAGGAACAGTTAATAATTATTTAATCAACCTTGCATATCTCTATTTGTTTTCCTGGGAAACCACTTTGAAGATATCAATATGTAATTCAATAACCATTGTTAATTTCCTACCACTTAGTCTGTAACTCCGTATTGCTTGCATTGTTCTTATGCTGTTTTGAAAATGGATGTCTGTTTGTTAATATGTTTTCCTTCTTTTATTTTTAAAATAAATTTTAAAAATGAATGAAGATGTGTTATGTACATATAACAATTCCTTATGATAAATGTATTCATTATCTCCTGCAAACATGTACTACTAATACAATTAGATTTTTCTTTCTCTTTGGAAACAGGTGGCTTCTCCAAACTTCTTCACGCCTAGAGCATAAACCCCAAGCCCCAACTTTTCCTTAGCCAAGACAAATGAACAGACTATGGGGTTGCTAGCACCAGGTCAAAATCCAAATTCATTTCCACAAGGAAGGGGGTGTGAGGTCTAAGTCCTCAGTGGGATGAAACAAACATGAGCATGTCTGTTACCCCATTGTACTTCCTTCTCTTCCCTTCCCATTCCTTGCTGTAAAAGACCTTAACACACCTGTACATGGTGACATGGTGATTTGGGTGATGAGGCCCCTCCATCTCCTTGAAACAAACTTTGAAAAAAATCCTTTTACCTTTTTACCAAAATACATGGCCTTTTTTATTTGTTCAGTGGCAAGCAAATGAACCTGAGAGTATGAACCTAAGAGGCTGGTAACAACTGTACATAGTAAAATCAAACAGCTGTATGTCCTATGAACCAACAACTGCCTTTGGCTGTACATACTCTAGAGAGCTCTTACATAAGTGTACCAAGAGATAAACAAAAGAAAACTTGCAATGTTGAGTGATGGGAAGAAAAATTCAGAAGTCCATCAGCAGAAGACTGGATGAACGATTATTCCACGTGCATTCAAAGGAATACTATACAACCTTGCTCCCTCTGTGGCTTATATCACAAAAAGAGTGTACTATTCGCATTTAACCTGTGAACATCCCCCAGTTTATGTTAAATCATCTCTAGATTATTTATAGTTCCTAGTAAAATGTACATACTGTGCAAACAGTTTTAATGTTCTTTTGTTTAGGAAATGACAAGTCTGTATATGGTCATTGCAGATGCTTTTCTTTTCTCTTTTTTTTTAAGTAGTAGGAACTGAACCTAGGCATTCAATTCTAGAGTTCACAGACCTGTATCCCCAGCCCTATTTTATTGTGAGACACAGTCTCCCTAAGCTGCCATGGCTGGTATCAAACTTGTAATCCTCTTGTGTCAGTCTCCAGAATAGCTGGGGTTACAGACGTGTGCCATCACACCAGGTTAAGACTCAATTTTTTCAAATGTTTTTGATCCAAGTTTTGTTGAATCTGTGGATGGGAATCCACAGATATGCGGAAGGGATGGTTATCTACTTTTATGAATATATTCAAATGTCCAAAGAACATATAAGTGAAGTGTGATACTGAAACGCAATGTTGGGCTCTGATTTTATTTTTGATGAACTAGGCATCTTTTCACTTAAAGCATCAGGCTAATGGCCAAACTGATTGCTTTCTTGTGCCTTACTCCAGTCTCCCTCACGACAGTTTGGATAGGCTCAGGGCTCACCGCCAGTGCCCAGGAAAGCTCCCACCTTAGTGGCTGGCAGGTGGAGAGACAGGTGATTCTTAATGAGAGCACAGGTGGTTGTCCTAACTTTGATATTCAGGGCACTATGAAATCTGGAGAAACATGTCATTTCTCCGGGCCTTTCTCTTCTTTGAAATGGGGATAGGAGCAGAAAATGTAGTTTAAGGATAGAGTGCATGCTTCACACAGGCAAGCCCTGGTTCAATCCTAGCACCAAAAATAAAATGAAACAAGGAAAATAACTCATGCTTCGTTCATCTCCCAGCATTCTTGTAAATACAACAGAGGATTGAAATATTCGTGGACATTCGACTGCTTTGGGAAAGTCAAGTTCTTCCCCAATACTCACCAGTTTTGAGCTTCTCTAAACATTAACATAGCAGTTGCATTCAGAAGAATGTGTTCTGTGTCTGGTTGAATGTGTAATCTTTGGAGTTCACTAATTTTTCCTCGGTTTTACTCCTTTCTGGGTATGGGGTGGGTTGCACTTTCTTACTTTTCTGAAAGTAGGGATAACCATGTAACGTTTTTCCAGTGAGTTTTCCGTATAAGTGATGTTAGCTCCTCCCAGGAAAAAGCTTGAGCCATTTCGGGATTGTCACATCCAGTTCCTGCTACAGAGGGGTTGTGGTAATGGGCTTCTCTGCCCCAGGTCTCTGAGTGACTAGAGTGACCAGAATCTCCACTTGGTGGGTTGGTGTATCATGGAGCAGAAATAATGCCTTGTTACAGTAAGGACTTCAGATCTGGGGATTGTTTAAAACCACAGCAGAATGAGGTTTAGCCTGATATGTACGATGCACAGAAACCAGTGTAGCATTTGGGTGAAAGAAAAGTGTGGGTGGCAACAGCACAAGTTTTTTGTTTGCTTTGGTTTGTTTGTTTTGTTTTGGTACTGAGAATTGAACTCAGGACCTTGTGCTTGCCAGACAGCACTTGTGCCACTGAGCTACATCCCTGGCACCTTGGTTGATTTGGTTTCTGAGACAAGATCTCACTATGCAGTCCAAGCTGGTCTTGAACTACTATGTAACCCAGGCTGGCCTCAGACTCTTGACACTCCTGCTTCAGCCTCACAACTACTAGGATTACAAATGTGCATCACTATGCCCAGTTAAACAACCGTAAGTCTTGATGATATAGTATCAAAAATAAAATACATAGAATAAAAATTACATAGTATAACAGAGGTGGGTTCTTAAGCTCCCCCCCTTTCTGTTACTACCTGTATCACCCGGTGGAGTCTTACTCTACCTTTCTCCTGTAAGATCAGAGGGAAAACAATTTCTAAACTCTCTTGACCCTCGTAAAGAAGTGCTCCCATCTCTTCCCAGAGAGGGTGTTAGATCCAGTGACAGCTACGTAAATCAAGGACTGGCATGATAACTAGTAGATCTGCTTGCCAAGCAGCTCTGACTTTCTTCCTTCCAGAAATATGTGTAAGTGTTCTTCCTTTTCCCCTTGGAGTTACATGAGGCTATGAAACTAGCTATACACAATGAGTTATAACCAATTAAGTGCCTGTGTGAGACCCGCTCCCTGCCTGAGTTCTTTCTTCTCAGATCTTCTGATCCATAGTGTTAGAGATAACAATTATTCCATCAACAGAAATTCCTAAATGTAAGAAACCAGTTGCTTTTGCCCAGCTAAAAATGGACATGTAGTATTAAGCAAACCAAATAAATATAAATCAATAGTTTTAAGGCGCTGAGATGGTGAAGTTGTTTGTTATAGCAGCCTCTTGTCACTGAGACAGAGGTAAAGACACTGCTTTCTTTAATGTGATCACAACTCTCAACTAAAGGTGCAACGTTTCCCTTCACAATACGCCTAACTTAGCAAAAAGTAAATAAAACGTGAACAAACCAAAAGAGAAGAGAGACCCCACTGGGACTTTAATAGTGGAGATGTGGCTCTGTCCTCTGAGGGAGAGCCTGCGTCTCTCCTCCAGTGCTGACTCTGGCCTTCAGGTACCCTCTGTGGCTTCATCTCCTGGGCAGCTGTGAAACTGGGACCACAGGGCTTAAGGAAAGATGTCATTTTTATTTCTGTTTTTAGTTCAGAGACTGAGCTCCCTTGGCCCGTGATGAGCTAAGTAGTGGAGTATTTGCCTAGCAACTTCAAGACGGAATTTGAACCCCAGTTCCAGAGAGATAGATAGGCGGGGGGG
>PVLD010008218.1:60000-85628 GCA_004027595.1 Dinomys branickii | reverse complement strand
ATGTGCTTTCCCACCTCCAACCATGGCAGTTTGTATACACCCATGTATGTTATAGTATAGTCTGAGGCAGCTGTATCTCTTCCCAAGGCGAGAGTCCAAGGATATAGATAAACCCAGGAGTACAGTTATTATCACAGGGAAGATGACTGATTGAGTGGTAGGGCAACGGAGATGAGGGAGGAGAAAAATTGAATGATCAAATGGGCCATCATCTGTGTAACTGAGTAACAAAGGTGAAGGTAACATTATGTAGGACAGCATTCAGAGCTAATTCCCTTCTATGTTCTCTATAATTCTGTATTTCCTCAATCGTTTTTGTATTAACAGAAGTGAAGATAACTTAATATTATACAGCATCCAGTGCAAATTCCCTACTATCTTCTCTATAATTTGGTATTTCCTTTAATGTTTTTGTGTTAACTAATGTGAAGATAACTACGTAATACAACATCCAGTGCTAATTCCCTACTATATTCTGTATAACTTGTATTTTCTGTATTGTTTATGGCTTTTCTGGTTCGTATGTCTCCATTCTTTTGTCTTTAAATTAAAAAAAAAAAACTCAAGGGACTAGGGGCCCAAGTGTGGTGGCCGTCAGGAGGCTGAGGCAGGATTACTGCAAGTTCAAAGTCAGCCTGAACCACATAGTGAGACGCTGTCTCAAGAAACAAAAAATAATGGGCTAAGGACCAACCTGTGGAAGGTACTCTTCAGTGACGGACCCTTGTCGGGGAAATGCAAAGCAGAAGGCTGCAGGAGGTGAAGCAGAGCCTAGGAGGAGGTGGGAGCCAAGCTATAGGACAGGAAAGGCCTTACAGTCTGCTTGGCCACCAAGGTATCCATTGAAGTGGTCCAGAAGCTCTAGGTGGAGAGGGATGGCACAGGGTGGTCAAGGATGTGGCTGCTACACAAGGGCACCCGGTCATGGTTATCAGTGGGCATGGCCTCAGGGCTGCAGGGTGACCGCGTGCCTGGGCAGGCAAATTCCTCAGGAAAGACGGCATCAGTAAAGGATGGCAAATGGGAGCTATGAAGGGAAGGAAGCCCTTGGGAATTTCTGGCCTGAGCAGGACTAGGAGAGGCGGCTGCCTGGATGCCACCTGGGATACAGCTGGTAAGGTACAGCCCAGTCTCCATGTCTGGCTGCAGCCACGGACCCCTGGCCTCTGACATCATCACTGTGCACACAGCACCACGGGGAAGAAGAGGTATGAACACATCTCTGCCCAGGGAGAGAAGAGGTGCAAAGCGTGCTGCCCATGGCGTTGTGGAGAGAGGCTGTGTTGGACATGTTCCTGGAGCGCTGCCACAGGACTGGGCCTCGGCGGGCCAGGACGCTAGCTGCTGTCACTTGGGCAACAGCAACAAGGCAGCTGTCACAGAAATCTCAAGCAAGGGATGTAGACACTCAGGCTCTCAGCAGTACTTCACGCCAGGCAGCATCTGGGACACTGATGGGAGCCTGGCCTGGCTACTCCAGCAATCATCCGGGTGCAGCATGAACACCCCAAAGGACCTGAAAGCCCAGGCCCTCGTCACTGTTGGCTTGTTGAAAGAAGTTCCCAGGCAGGTGGTGTGAACTTCAAATAGTAAACCCGAACACATGGTGCTGGTGAAAGAAGTTGGCCAACTGGGCATGGTATATGACTGTAACCCTAACACTTAGGGGCTGCGGCAGGAGGATCAATTGTTCCGAGTTTGCGGCCAGGCTGAACTACACAGTAACTTTAGCTCAACCAAAAAAGTGTAATTCAGCAAAATGTAGGTTACTTTTATATTTATTCCCGAGGCTTGAACCCAGGCCTTTTGCACTCACCTACATTCCCAGCTCTGTTTAAATTCTGAGACAGGGTCTTGCTGAGCTGCTTAGGCTGGGCTCAAACTCCTGATCCCTGGTGTCAACATTTCCCTTTTACTTGTTTTCTTGAGACAGGAATTCAAGGTGATCCTCTTGCCTCAGCCTCCTGGAGCACTGGGGTTACAAGCGTGCACCACCAGGCACAGCTCCCGTCACTTCTTTTGTATGAATGCTGCTCTTTCACACTTTGCTGCCCTTATTTCTTTGCTTTCATTCCCTTCAGGGACAGCGCCCGCCCCCTTCCCAGCGCCGTCCCAGACACCTCCTCTTCCCAGTGACCCCGTCTGCATTCCCTTCCCACGCCTTGCAGCACTTTCTCTTCCCCATACTCATCACCGTGACTATTAAAATAGGGGTGATGAAGCCTTCACCACCTGTATCTTCTTTGCTCATTCAAAGTTAAAATGTATGCAGTTTTCCGCTGGCACTAAGACAATGAGTGGCAAACATTTTTAAATTTAGAAATTTATTGTTTAATCCACAAGCTTCATATAGCTTTAGTTTAAAAAACAAAAACAAAACAAAAACAGTGAAACCAAGACACTATTTCAAAGTCTGGGCCCTTCCAAGCTTCCAAATACGAGAGCTCTGAACATTATATAATCCCAACTGGAAGAATAAGACAAAAATATGAATGGAGCCATGACATTTCAGAAAAGAAAGATTTCATAGAACTGAAGGCTCGATCCTTCCGGGGATGAGCAACTGCCTTTACGGGGGGGGGGCGGGGGGGGCTGGTGAGGAGGGAGGGAGAAGAAAAAGAAACCCAGAACAGAGCGGAGTCCAACTCCAGTGTTCAGGGTCAATTTGTCACACGTCCACATAAACCTAGTGTCCTGGAAAACACGCTTCCATTTTTCTGTCTTAACCTGGAGCTCGAATCCTGATTCATTTCAGCAGCGATTCCACAGGCAAGAGGAAAGATTGTGGCGTTAGGACATCCACTTACACTTCCATGGTACTTCAACAGTGGTCTCATTTCTGGACAAGCTTACAAACCATACAAGGATGGAAACATAACTTAAATGGGTGTGAAGACTCAAACGAGAAAAAGAAGAAAAGAAGAAAAACGAAAGGAAACGGGGGAGCCTCCCTGGGAACAGCCAGGGGTATTCAAAGAAACCATAAAAATGCCACCAATACTTAAACCCCTTTTTTTAAAAAAGAGATTTTTTTTTTTGGCTTAAAATATTTTACTCTAAATGAATTTACGTCAGCTGTCAATGAAAAAATGTCACTAATACACTGTGGACACCTTTTGCAATGTAAATCCATGCCCCCCCTTTTTTATAAGGTGAACTTCAACCTAGCAATTATTACAACAAATGTTATAGTCTAAAGCTCAAACACATTTTAGCAATTTTGAAATTGAATTGAGTACAAACCAAATAAAATTTACACCCTAACAAACATCCCCCCCTAGGACTGTGGGGACACTTGCGCCTTCCGCATGGACCGCAGAGCCTTCTCCCGCAGGTGCTTCTCCAGGTCGTCCAGGTTGTCTTCAGCTTCACTTTCAGTCTCCTGAAAGAGCCACAAGAACCCCGGGTGCTATTAGTGTACAGGCGTTGAGACTGGGGGGGCGGGCCCTGAGTCAAGAGCAGAACCAAGCTATGCAGCCCTCAATACACTAACTACCAGCAACTATGCTTTGAATGGGTGAATTTATTTCAAAGAAGTTATTTTTAAAACGGAGCTGGATAAGGCCAGGTGTGATGGTGCACACGCCTGTAATCCCAGCTCTCAGGAGGCTGAGGCAAGTTCGAGACCAGCCTGGGCTACAGAGTGAGCTCAAGGCCAGCCTGAACTGCATAGAGACCCTGTATCAGAAAGACACACACACACAGAGCCAAAAAAAGAACAAGAAGAAAAGGGGAGCTGGGGACGTAGCTGAGTATATGCTTAGAATGAGCAAGGTTGTAGGTTTGCTCCCCAACACCAATTAATTAGAAAATAAACATAACTACATCAAGCGTTTAGGCAATCCCTTTAGTTCTTATCCTTGGTCCCAGCAAGTTCTTGCCCTTGGGAGGTCACCGAGAAGCAGGTCAGAAAACGGCTCACTGCTAGGGACCAAGCGCCAGAAAAGCTGGTCTGGCTGCTTCTCCACACCCAGTGGCCCCCTGTGCACAACCCCCGCCAGAACACAGCCTGCAGGCACCTTCTTCTGCTCCGGCGCGGCCTCCGGCTCTTCCTGTGCTGCTGTGGTGGTGGCCGCGGTAACAGCTGCAGGGGTCACAGGGGCCGAGGCGGCCGCAGCCACAGCCTTTTCCTTCTTGTGTTTTTTGTGCTTCTTGTGTTTCTTATCCTTTTTGTGTTTCTTGTCCTTCTTCTTCTTCTTTTTCTTCCCACCTCCTTCTTGATCGGAATTCTAGAAATTCAGAAAAAAAGATAATATAATCGATCTGATCGGCATTCTTTTCTAATAAAACTTTTTTTTTCCTTATCTTTTTTGAGACAGGTTTCAGTATGCAGTTCTGGCTGGCCTTAAACTCACTTTGTAGCCCAGGCTGGCTTCGAACTCACAACAATGATCTTTCTGCCTCAGCCTCCCGAGTGCTGGGATTACAGGTGTGTGCCACCATGCCTGGCTCACACTGAATATTTTAATTCCTCAAGGAAATACTGAAGTGGACAAATCTGCAAATTTCACAGTGGCTTCAGGATAGGAAAGAAGGTACAAGGCCAGCTGCCAAGAAAACTATTCCTAGAGGCGGGAAACTAAAGCTAAGATATAACCCACATACAGTATTTTAGGAACCGTAGATGGTCTGAGGAGAACTGATTTCTACAATTAATACCATCTAAATTTATATTAAGCCCATTTCCCACTTACGTGAGCCAGGTCACCAGGAATGCAGTCAAGGGCTGACTGCAGATGAGCTGACTTCCACCTTCTGAGCTCGAGGATTAGACAGACATCGTGTCAATTACTGGTAACACTTGTCTATCATGCAGGAGGCTTCCACTATGACGCCTGTGAGTCTGAACAGACCCTGTAATGTCCTGTCACCATCTGACCCCACCTATCCTTACAGAAGAGGTAGGTTTCTTCACCTTCACTGCACATAGAGATGTTTCTCAATTTCTGAGGGGCTTATTTTCCCATAAACCTTGTAATCCTACTGTAAGCTGGGAATATGAATGTGAAAATGCACTCAACACACCTTGTATGAAATGTCATGGCTCAGCCTACCTCAGACATACTCAGATCAGTTATAATGCCTGTAAATGGACAAAATCATCTAATGCAGAGCCTACTGTATGATGTAACTCATCAAATCCTGTACTCTAGCTGAAAAACAGTAGTTCTGATCACTAATCTGTAAAAAGATCAAACTTCAAAGTATGGCTTTTGTTGCACGCACAGGGCTTTCACTCCCACTGTAAACTCAAAGTTCTAAATGCTAGGCCAGGAACTGTGCACCAAAATTTCTCAAAAGACAGTTACAGCCTTTGGGTTCTTAGTGCTAGGGCCTGAACCCACGGCGCTGAGCTTCACTCTCAGCCCCTAAAACCTTGCATTTCTACACAATTACTTAAAATTCTTCATAATCCATTCAGTTAGCTTGCACAAGTCAGTCAATCATCACTGACTACCTAGTACAGAAGCCAGTTTTATAACTAACACAGGGAAAAACACTAACCCACAGTTTTAATAGTCTAGTACAACTTTCTTCTTTTCAAAATTACCTTATACAAAGTTACAAAGGATGCCCCCCACAGGCAGATACACACCCTGGCCGGCGATGGGCTTGGCGTTGGGCTTTTAGCCTTTTTGATCGGCAGCGCAGGGGACCAGTTTGTGGAGGGTGACTGCGACTGGACAGGGGATGGAGGTGCTGGGGGCTTTTTAGCTGCCGGCTCAGGAGATCCAGAGACAGAGCGAGAGGACGAAACCCGCCTTACAGACTGTGGGCTTGGTGAGGCAGCCCTAGACGCAGAGGAGAAAGTAAGAGTAGTGAGAAACTTCCATTCTTTAAGGAGACAATCAACTGTAATGCACTGTACAATCAGGCCACCACCTCTAACTTTTAATACTATTTAGTCTGCCAGTTCTAACTTTTACTGAGCTACATCCTGAGCCCTTTTTAATTTTGAGATAGGGTCTCAGTAAGTTGATAAACTGCCTAGATTGGGCTTGAACTTGCAGTTCTGCTGCCTCCACTTCCAGAGTTGCCAGGGTTATAGTTGTTGTCACTAAGCTGAGCTCACCTATCAAAAAAAAAATTTTTTTTTTAAGAGCAGAATATATTTATTGAGAGAAAGAAAGCTTCTGTCCAAGAGAGGGACAGAAGGGGGACCTGAGTGGGTTACCCCCACCTATCAAATTTAAATCATGTAAGTACTGAGCGCTACCATTTGTTCGTGACATTACGTGTATGAAAACAGTAAACCAAATCTTTTCATTTTACTTAAGACTGGTTTCATCTAAATCACAAACAGGAATTGCGTACATCACATCAATTTAGTTTTGGAAGGCCACTTCTCAAAAAAACTGGCATTGCTGGGGGATGGTGGTGGTGGTGGGGTGGTACACGCCCGTAAGCCCAGCACTCCAGAAGCAGAGGCAGAGGCAGGATTACCTTGAGTTCAATGACAGCCTGGACTGCATAGTGAGACCCTTTCTTAAAACAAAAAATCTGGTACTATTAAGAACCAGGTATTATTCTGTGGCATTTAATTTAAACCATACGAAACTTCTCAAAATGGAAAAGAATCTACATGATGTTTAATAGTTTCTATTCATAGCTTATTACTTCCTGTAACTTCTCAATAAAGGGAAGTTTCCTCATAAAGAGGCATGCAACTAAGTATTCCTAACAAAAATATCATAAAATAGTTTTACTTTTTTGTCTTTTTAAGTTCTGGAGTTCTGGAGACTCTTCTAATGGGCCTGGTACTCGGAGATGGAGACTGCCTCCTTTGCGGTGAGGCCGATGGTCCTCTTCGAACAGGTGGAGGACTTGAGGTCTGAGGAGCTCGCGGCCGCGGTGAAGGAGAATGCCGTTTGTTTGGTTGCGGTGACCGGGTCTCCCTGGGAGCGCGGCTTGGGGAAGACCCTTTCCTATGCTTTGATGGGACAGAAGGCGAGCGTCTCTTGGTGGCTGGGGAGCTCCTTTGTTTGGGAGGTGGAGAGGGGGAGACCCGGCGCTTTGGTGGTGGGGATGGCGATGCCCTTCTCTTAGGAGGGGGCGGGGGTGAAGCCGCTCTTCTCTTTGGAGGTGGAGAAGGAGAGTACCTCCTCTGTATGGGAGGAGAGTACCTTCTCGGGGAAGGCGAGCGCCGCCGAGGGGCAGGTGAGGGAGTCCTAGGAAAAACACATGTCATGTCATTAAGCTACAGGGCCCAACAGGATCAGGGCAATGAATGCAAAGCACCAGAGTGAATGACAACTATGGCTCTCCTGTAGTTAGCACTGGGCTAACAGTGTCACTTCTCTGTGGGCATGCCATACTTTTATTCTCATTTACAGTAAACAAACAAACAAAAATCACAAAATAAACTATGAAGTTCTGATGTCATCATATCACTTACTAGCTAACCCCAGCAGCAGGACTCTTGCTTTTGGCCAACTCCCCCAGGAAGTCTGCTTTAGAGAGCTAACCTATGCAGTGTCCTCTCTGAACTGGCGTCTGGGTTCTACGTTAGTAATCAAGAGTTCACTACACAAGCTTTAAAGATACTTCTTCTTGTCTTCAAAGAGAAAAGTCCCACTTTCTATTCAATGGAAGCCAACCACTGGGTACAATGCATCTCTATGAAAGCCCAGCCCAGCCTTCCTTGTAGTATGTGATTCTGACATAACCCTGATGTACCTCTAGGAATCAAGACTGGAACACAGGATTCAGGCCTAACTGTTTAAGTCTCTTGGGTCTTTCAGATGCCCAGCTCAAAATAAATTCCTACCCATATTCAAGTGAACAATGAGCCAATTTTGGAGCAGTGTTGTAGAGCATGGTTTCACTGTTCCGCTTGGGAAGTTATTTAGTCACTACAAACCTCAGTTTCCTGACCTGAAAAATGGGAATACCAGCTACCAAGCAAGGTCCCCCCAAGCCTACAAGTTTCTAAGGCACCTAACACACTTTGCCTGGCACATAAAAGGCACTGAAGAATGCTAGACAGACATTATACTTCTTGGCAACGTGTTTCAGCAATGCCGTTAAAATGTTTTCCTTAGTTTTATTTTAAAATAATTCTAGACTTACAACAGTATAGATTTCCCATGTTAATATCTATAAAAAAAACCATGTTAGTATCTATAAAAACTATTAAAACTTTCCTTAGTACTTAGTATTAATCAATAATGATCCTGTTTTCCACTAATGAATAGCCTAGATCCCCTTCCTGTCTACCAAATTGTGACTGCTCCTCAGTCTTCCGGGACTGACATCCCTGAAGGGTACTCCTTACTTCCATTTGTAGAATGAGTTCCCGGCATTTCCTATTACACTGAAATCCTACTCATTTGGCAAGAATATTATGGAAGTCTCCAGAAAGCACAGCATGCCAGTATGTGTGAGTGCCAACATTGTTTAGAGGCACTTATCTGCCACAGCTCTTGTATAGCACCGTACAGTGAAGATTTTCCCTCTGTAGTCACTAACTAGCCATACCAACCATTTATCTAACATCTTACGTCACTCACACACTCTTATAATGCGCCCACTTACAAAGTGTAACCCGCGGTTTCAGCACTGGTATGGGTGCACAAGCACTGCTGCACCCCCTTGCTTTCACCCCAGCCCCTACCCCACTGATCTCTTTTCCGTTTCTATGTATTTGTAAGTTTTGAGCTTTTTGTTCAGATAAGTATGTGGTCTTTTTACAACTGGTTGAGCAATGCAGTTCTAACCATCGAGTCTCATCAGTTTCAGAGCCGCCCCACTGGCACCCACAAGTACCTTCGTCGTGGCGGTGGTGTGGGAGATCTGCGCCGCCGCAGAGGAGGAGCTGGGGAAGGAGAGCGGCGTCTTCTGGCTGGTGGAAGGGAGGGGCTTCTCCTTCGTCTACCGCTAAACCAAAGAATTACAGTTGATTTTGAGTCAGTGGCATTAATAACTAAGTGCCCCCCCAAATATACTTTTTCTTACTATTAACTTTTTCAAACGATAGGTCAAGAATGTACGAAGGACTCAATATTTAAAAAATAACGAAAAGAGTTAGTGTTTGCCTTGTGTCAATGATAGTTTTATGAAAAATGTTTGAAAAGACTCTTATGCACTCCTTTTTAATTAGGGCGTGCACTGTAACCCCCTGGGAAGCTCACATTTTGCCCACCAGGATTTGGTAAATATGGCCAGGTGTCTTTTGAAAAGGCTTTATAGGTGATTCTTATTCCTTGGTGGGACCTACTGCTTTACAATCTCTAATACACAAATTTAAAATGTTAATAGTTGCCAGTACCTTAAGACCCAATTTGGGGGTCAGCGCTACAAATTCTTAATGTTCAAAAATATGTCTCCATTGTTTGAGTTGTACACAATTTCCTAAAGACACTATTCCAAAGACAAATGACCAAAGCTGTTACGGAACAAAGCTACCCTGGGCCAATGTAGGTTAAACTACAGTTGAAACAAACAAAAAAAGATGAACAGATGCCAGGTGTGGTGGCATACACTTCTATTTCTAGCTCTCTAGGAGGCTGAGGCAGAAGGACCGCCAAGTTTAAGCCCAGCCCTGGGTCTCAAAAAAAAGAAGGTTGAGTCGGAGAAACCTTAATTCTGAACTGTTACACATTTAACCAATACAAACGGTGCACCAGGTAAATAAGAGCATACCAACAGCAGCCTTGTGACAGACTTACTCAAATACAGTGGTGCTTTGGTTCAAGAACTTAATTTGTTCTACAATTTGACAAGATGACCACACTTGTCTGTGAACTGAATTGTTTGTGAACATTCATGAACTGAAGCACCACATATTTGTCATTCTTTAGGTATGTTCACATACACAAAGTAGTTTTTAAATTTTTTCATCTAGAACAGGGGAATGCTTCCCGTGAATACAGAATTAGTTTCAAACGTTTGCTAGGTCTTAAGTTTCCCTTTGAAACTAAGGAAGCCAGGCAAGATAGTGCAGGCTTATAATCCCAGCACCGAGGTGGTGGAGACAGGAGATCACCATGAGTCAAGGCCAGCCTTGACTGCATAGCAAGACCCTATCTCAAAAAGCCAAATCAAACCCAAAACCCAGAACTAAGGAAAACTTTATTAATGGACACACACTTTCCTTAGCTGGGAGAAAAGTCTCCAATTTAATGATAAATCTAGTTTCCAATTTAGATTCACTTATGGTTTGTAGGAACTAACACTGCATTTTGAATACTTAACATACAAAAATTTCTTTTTAGGAGCTGGGGATGTGGCTCAGTGGTACAGCTCTTGCTTTGCATGCACAAGGCCCTGGGTTTGATCCCCAGCACCACATACATAAAAAAAAAAAACCCTAATAACAATAATAATTAATTTTTAAAATTCTTAAAAAAAAAGTACAAAATTTTCAAAACCAAGCTGGGTATGATGGCGCACACCTGTAACCCAAGCACTCAGGAGGCAGGGGAGTATCACCTCAAGTTCAAGGCCAGCCTGGGTTAAGGCTGGCCTGAAATGTATCCATGAGCCCATCTAAAAAAAACGTCAAGGCTAGGCCCTATTTTCCCTCCTAAAAAGACAATGAAGTTCAAATTCAAATGATTTTTCTCTAAATTCTAAGCAACTGATGTAATTTCTAATAGCAATGAGCTTGAAACTACAACTAAAAATGGTTTTTTGTTTTGTTTTGCAATATGGTCTCACTGTGCATTTCAGGCTGGTGTTGGACTCACTGTTACCCAGGCCGGCCTCAAATTTGCAGCAACCCTCCCGTCTCAGTCTCCTGAGAACTGGGATCACAGTTATGTGCCACCACACCTGGTGTAAAAATAGTTTTAAACACAAGAACAAAACAAAAACACACTGAAGGCAAAGAACATTAGTTCTGATTTCACTGCTGTGAGGACTCTTTCCAGACTACAAAGTAGCTTCATAATGGGGAAAAAAATGGAAGAGGCAATCATACCACTAACCTAATTTTGTAAAGCAATTTTTAGTTGCTAGCAATTTCACAGAAGCCAGAGGTCAGTGTGGCTGGGAAAAAAAGAATACTGTAGCATCCAATTTACCCTTTCTAAGTTCCTATTTTATCAAGGAACAGCTCCCTCTACAGTGTAAGTACCCAGCTTTGTTCCATCGCAAACAGTGCTGACTGGATCCAGGAGAGCCCTTCTAAAAATGCACTTTTATTAATGAGATTACCTAAAATGAGGCCGCTCCAAAACATGAGGTACAAAGAGGGCTGGGGGAAAACAGCTCAGTAGAGAGCTTTTGCCCAGTGTGCATGAGGCCCTGTGTTTGATGCCCAGCACTGCACCAAAAAAGGACATTTACTACACAAGAGCATCCCTAATCTGAAAACCCCAAATGCTCTAAAAGCTGAAACCTTCTCAATGCCTTATTAAACCCCAAAGTTTTGGACTTCACATTTTCAGATAGGGTTGTTCAACTGGAAAAGTCTATGCCAATACTCCAAAATCTGAACAACTTCCCAGCATTTTGGGTAAGAGATATTCAAACTGTAATTAAAAATTCACTGAGCAGGGCATGGTGGGTGGTACATGCCTATAACCCTAGCACTTGGGTGGCTGAGGCTGGAGGACTACTGTGAGTTTCAGGCCAGTCTGAACTACACAGTGAGACCTTCTCTCAGAGCACTAAAACAACGACAACAAAAATTCACTACTGGCAGCTAATGCCCTACACAGCAGAAAAACTAGTTCAGACAGACGTGTGTGTGTGTGTGTGTGTGTGTGTGTGTGTGTGTGTGTGTGTGTGTGAATACAGTCAACACTACAGGGGTGTGTGTGTGTGTGTGTGTGTGTGTGAATACAGTCAACACTACAGGTCTAAGTCCTGGCTTTTAGGCATAGTGGTGCATGCCTGTCATCTCAGCATGGGAAGCTGAGGCCAGCCTGCACTACACAGCAAGAGTCTTGTCTTAAAAAAAAAAGTCTTAAGATCTGGTCTTGTCACTTTGTGACCCTAAGAAACTCACTTTACCACATTCAGGTCCCTGTTCTCTCATGAGACAGGCCTGAAATGTGGCTCTGAAATGTTATGTAGAGTCGCTAATATATAATAAATGATGAAAAAGTTTCAATAAAGACACGAAACCTGCAGGACATGGTGGCACATGCCTGTAATCCCAGCACTTGGGAGGCTGAGGCAGGATTGTTGAGAGTTCGAGACCAGCCTGGGCTACAAAGTAAGCTCAAGGCCTGCCTAAACTGCATAGCAAGACCCTGTCTCAAAAAAAGACACAGGACCTACTTTTCTACTACTGGGAAAGACTGAATACAGCTGAGACCCTACCTTCACTTCTAGTAGTTTTAAAGTTTCTTCATAAAAGTTTCCTTGCTTTTCCTAAAAGTCATCACAAATACAAAGTCCCTCTCCACTACATCTAAAGGTTTAGATTTCCTACTCTTGGAAAAGACCTATACAGGGCTGGGGATATAGCTCAGTGGCATAAGCGCCTGCCTGGCAAGCACAAGGTCCTGAGTTCAATCCCCAGTACCGCAAAAAAAAAAAAAAAAAAAAAAAAAAAAAAAAAAAAAAAAAAAAAAAAAAAAAAAAAAAAAAAGGAAAAGACCTATATACTGCTAAAACCATGCATACTTCTTGATGTAATTTGAAGCATATACCACAAGAATGGTAACCAGATATTCAAAATGTAAGTCTAAGTTTAAATGATGTTCTGAACTGAACAGCTACATACAATTCTCCCTTATCATTAATCAGTCAAGCTAAGAATATTAAAATCAAGATAACTTAGGAACTCCTCCACAGTCACTGTAAGTATGGAATATGACCACCTACACAGGAAACTTAATCACTCACTTTTGGTATGTAACCCTAATTTACAGAGTAGTATCTAACCAACCTTTTAGTCACTGGCGATTGCCATCGCTTTCCCATCTGCATCCTGAGAGCAGTGGAGAAAAACAAATGTCAAGAATTCCATTCACTAAATTATATACTTCAATGGAGTTTAATCACACTGATGGAGAGATTTGTAAGTTTTCAAAGATATACAGGAGTTAATGCTACTACATCAGTGGTTTGTTCTCCCAGTCACGGACATACATCAGTGTTTCAAACTTACCAAGTCTCTCATTTAATACTAGTAACTACCAACAAAGGAAACAAAGCAATCTCAAACAAACAAACCCTGACTTCTCCATTAACAAAACTCTAAAACAATCCCGCAGCCCTCCCTTTAAGTTAGGAACCTTCACCATAACTATATAGTATCAGCAAAGACCATTAAACAAGTCATTACCGAGGGGAAGTCTCCTTCTGGCGCTTTCGGGGTGATGGAGACGCACTCCGGGAAGGGGAATGTCTCCGCCGCCTGCCCACCTCACCATTTTTCACATGGGATCGCTTCGGTCGCTCATCTTCAGAGGAAGAGGAGGAGCCAGAATCTACAATTACACAGTAAAGGAAAATGTTACATGATATCTGTGCTTAATAGAGCCTGTCCAAGGTTTTTGAATCTAGCATAAGTAACATGTATACAACCCCACAAGTTTTGGGCAAAGACAGTATATCAGTATATGCTCAATTACCTCAAAGCTAAGCCTATGTAAATATATATCATACAAGGTATCATTTCCATAGGACAACCCAATTAGGTATCAATCAATGATAGCCTATGAGCATGTCTTTAAAGTTTTGTGATTTTCCAAACAACTAAGTGAGAAGGTAACTTTTTTTTTTTTTTTTTTTTGCGGTACTGGGGATCGAACTCAGGACCCTGCGCTTGCTAGGCAAGCGCTTATTCCACTGAGCTATATCCCCAGCCAAGGTAACTTATTTTTGATTCTTACTGCTCTAAGCTCTTAATGCTACTACAGGCTGGTCTGACCGCTTATCCTGTAAATGAAAAGCAAAAGTAATACCTACTCGTCACAATTAGCAAATAAGCTAGTAATAACAGAGGACCTGGATAAAGAACCAGGCTTCTGTGCAATTTTTTGTTTTTTTGAGATAGGATCTTGCTGTATTGTTCAGGATGACTCTGAACTATGTAATCCAGGCTGGCCTTGAACTTGTGATCCTTCTGACTCAGTGTCCTGTGGAATACTCTTTAATCTAACAATTCTAATTTTATTTTACAAGACATATGTGCATAAACACACAAGGAAATAACCCCCAGAAACAACCGTAAGAGTTTTTATAAGAATACACTGTAATTTATTACACCAGCTGCCTATGGTCAAATGGCTCAATAAATTATGGTATGTTCTTATAAAAAACACTGCACTGGGCAAAAGAATGAGGCAGACTCATAAGAGTAAGGAGAGACGTTCTACATATATGGTGAGGTTTGTTTCCTCCCTTTAAAACCATATATATCTGGCTATGTACAAAAATTTTCTGAATAGAAGCTTTTGGTGGATGAGACTGGGGACTGGACAAAAGAACTGAACTGTTCCTTTTTTTGTTTAAAGTGATTTTGGTTTTTTGTTGAGATAGGGCCTCACTATATAGTTCAGGCTGGCTGTGAACTATGTAGCCTAGCCCAGGCTATCCTCAAACTCATGGTGATCCTCCTGTGTGAGCCTCCCAAAGGCTGGGATTATAGGTGTGCCCCAACAAATGCAGCTCAACCGTTCCATTTTTAAATAATTTCGTTCCACTCAAGATTTCTTGTAGGTACAAATACTTCTGTTACATATAATCACTACACACTGATGGACAGTTACGGTTCAACCATCTGTTACTTAAAAATGCAGGTCAAAGAGCTAATCGGTGTCTTACCAGATGAAGACTGCTGGTTCTGCCGTCGGTACTGGCGTCTCTGCTGCACAGAATCAGCCACAGCCATTTTGCCACCTTTGTCTTCTTCTAGAAGACGGACACATTTAGGAAGAGTTTCTTTAGTTATCCATACAGACAACTGCAATACTCAAATACAATAGTCTCTTTAATCTTTATCTAGTTGGGTCAGGCAATACAACCACAATATATAATCAAAATGACCTTATTTAGGAATTACAGGTCAGGCTGAAAGTCAAACAATTCACTGTCAGAAATCTGCACTTTTTCCTATTTCAGATGAAAAAAACCAGCTCAGATCAATTAAACAATAAGTCATTAGTGTTAGAGCTAGGGATTCCAACCAGGTCTGTCTAACTGCAGTCTTAGTTCTTCTGCAGCAAGCGTCACCTAATTAAGGTTCAATCGGAAAGGAATGACCAAATACACAGGGGCAAAATCAACCTGAACAAAGTAACAAGACTTACCAGACTCAGATAATTCTACTTTTCTAGGCTTTGGTGCTGGTGATGGTGATTCTCTCTTCTCAGTACCTTTATGTTTTGTCACTAAAAAGTGGAGGGGAAAAAAAACAACTCATATACAATAATAAGGACAACACAAGATGCCTTAAGAGTATAAAAACTGGTATGTCTATTCTCAAGAAGAATTTACTAAGAATTTTCATCATCTCAAGCACTTTTAAATGTTTGGTGAAACACTATAAAAATGCCTACAGTGATGACAAACTGAGAACTGTTACCAAGTACAACGAGCCCGATGCTGGCCAGTACACTGAGCTCAGGAAAGCAATCTGAGGGTAACTCAAGTACCACAACCTAACACAAACACATACTCAAGCTTCAGAAACTCCAACACAGCTTTCAAAAACCACAGCCCTCAAAGTCTCTTCTGCCTACAGACAGACCTCTGTCCCTAGAGAAGTATTGGCTCAGGATTTCACAATTAACCCCATACAAGAAAGGATGTCATACTGTTCCTTCTAGAACTCTGTAAGGGTTAACTCTGTTTGGGACCATCTGGAAGCACAAGTGGCCAGCAGTCAGGCCATAATTCAAGACTCCGTTCCAACTAAAATTGCACTTATAACCTGAACTGTTCATGTGCCAGGCCAGTCCACGGTACAAGCCTGCTCTACCACATATTCTACTAGGCACTGCTTGTAGTATTACATTCTCTTCACTGCTCTGCTCCACTTTCCAAGTGATAGCTGAGCCTTAAAAAGGAGTAACGGTACCAGTCATAGGAACAGGTATGTATGTAAGTTACAGTATGAACCCAAGATTGTTTTCAGGGCACTGACTGTGTGAGTCCCAACAACTACCATCTCTGCTTACGATACTGTCACGCTACAATGAAAATGTTAAGTATGTGCAATTATAACCATTAATCATACTAGATTAATTTGAAACACCCTAATAGATAAATCTACAGATAATGTGATGCCCTGGGATTCTTCTAACAATTTTATGCATCAAATGTAACCATAATGGGCTGCTTAGTCCACACTGCCATTATAACTTATCAAGAACTGGTACAACAGCAACATAGCAATATCATCTTTACTAAAACACTGAAGTTGAAAATTACTTTTCCAATGACCGGAACTTTCTTAATTACCCTACTTAACAATCCATTTGGATAGACAACTGGATTGCATAAAGATCCATTAGTATCTAATTAGCATGAATTATGAGAGTAGGGAAAGATTAAAACACATGTACTTTAGCAAATCTAGAGAAACGAAACAAATACTTAAAAAACATAGGGCTGGGGATATAGCTCAGTGGAATAAGTGACTGCCTGGCAAGCGCAAGGTCCTGAGTTCAATCCCCAGTACCACCAAAAAAAAAACAAAAAAACAAAAAAACTAAAAAAACAAGCAGGGCGTGGTGATGCATGCCTATAATCCCAGAACTAGGGAGGCTGTTGTCAGTTCAAGGCCAGCCAGGGCTACAAAGTGAGTTTTAAGACCAGCCTGAACTGCACTGCCAGACCCTGTCTCAAAAAGAACCCCCTCCCTCAAAAACAAAAAACAAAACAAAACAAAAAAACACCCTTAAAACATTTTTAACTATTTGAGGCTATTTCCTAAGCCACAGCCTCTATTTTTCTCTTTCTGTTCTTTGAGACAGGGTTTCAGTATGCAGTTCAGGTTGGCCTTGAGCTTGCTACCAGCAGCGATCCTCCTGCCTCAGCCTCCTGAGTGCTAGGATTACAGGACTGAGCCACCACGCCTGGCCACTTATACTATTCTAACAAGGATTCAGTTCTTCTATTCAGGTACTTTTGTAACCCTGTGGCTATATGATAAAAATGGAAACATTATAACCAGATGAACTTTTCCAAAGTAATGACAGGGTTGGGCGTGGTAACCCACTGCTGCAATCCCAGCACTCGGGAGGCAGCAGGATCTTTGCAAGTTTGAGGCCAGCATGGGCTACAAAGTGAGCTCAAGGCCAGCCTGAACTGCACAGTGAGACCCTGTCTCAAAAAAAAAAAAAAAAAAAAACACCAAAAAACAAAACAAAACAACAACAACAAAAAACCCCTGCAAATAACAAGTAATGACCGGAACGTTTATATTTTTTCCCTGGAGAGCTTTCTGGTTCTAGAGGAACAAAATATTCAAAACTGCAAACTGCATAACACATCGGTACAGCATCATCATGAATGGTCTGAAGCTTCCCAATTTTGAACAAAAATGCAGGAGGCTATAAAATGTGATACTGAGACCCTAATCCCGTATTTAAATGATCACATTTTATATATCACCAAATTTACTTCGTGTTAAAATTAAAAAATGGCGGGGCACGCTGGTGCATACTTGTAATTCCAGCACTTGGGAGGCTGAGGCAGGAAGACTGCCACAAGTTCAAGGTCAGCCTGGACTACATAGTGAGAACCTTCCTCCAAAAAATCAAAACCACTACCCCTAACCAAACGAAAGCCAAAACATTTACTTTTTATAGGCAAGCGGCCATCACAGTATTTGCCAGTCCTCCTACTTCCACTGACAAGTGATCCTGTTTTGGGGGCGGAACGCGGGGGCTGAGACGGGGGTCTCACTGTTTAGTTCAGGCTGGGGTTGAAATCACTGTTACTCTTCTACCTCATCCTGAGTGCTGGGGTTACAGGCATGTGCCACCTCCCCAGCTCGCACAGTTTATCTGTGCCTTCACCGTAACAGAGGCCAAAAAAGGGGGAAGCCAAGCCTGCCGCCCCTCTGAACATCATCACCCTACAGGGTCTGGGGGAAGCAGTGCAGTGCGAGCACAGACCAGGATAACTAACTAGGAATCTGGTGTCGTGCAAGTCGTTATACATCTGTTTGCTATTTTCCAATCTGAAAACTTTAATGTCAACAGAACACCAGCATGTTAACCTACAGATTGCTCCGTAAAATCCAATTACTTCTGTGGTGATTTGTCTGTCTTGTTTTTTGAGAGACTCACCTTATAGCCAGGCTGGCCCTGAACTCTCATGACCCTCCTCAGCCGCCCAGTGCTGGGATTATAGGCTTACAGGTGTGTGCCACCACGCCCAGCTTGTGGCAGCTTTTGTAGTCTTTCCTGCCCTCTCCTTATCTTTCCGTCCGTCTATATAGTTTCAGCCCTAACCACCACAGATAATTCATGAGCCCCCAAGTTTTTCTCTTGTATTTAGTGCTAAAAGCAATGTGAAGGCCCTGGGTTCAATCACACCGCCCCCCCCCCAATAGAATACAATCTTCACTCAGACTAAACAGCATTCTCCTTGCTTGGCAAGATCACAAATGACAAATTCCTCAGAAATCAACCTACAGAATAAAGGACAAGACTCAGAACTTTGCGTAGAACTTAAATTAAATCAAACATATACAAACAAAAAACACCACACCAACTCTTAAGAAGACACTATGTCCTTTCCTTAGAAATACAATGCGGCCCAAAACGATTTACAACAGAATACCAAGTCCTCAAATAAGGTATCAAAAGAAAAATCACCAGGGGAAAAAAGGGTTAACTTTTAGTTGGGGCTCAGTAATAAAATGAAAGGTTTCCATCCAACACAAACTCTGACGAGTTCGTACAACTCCCACAGACTGCTACTGGGGTCATACTTCTCTCTTCATCTTCAATACCAGAGAGCAGGTCTAAAGGCAAACAGCTTCTACATGTCAACTCTTAACGAAACTTAGCAATTTAACAAACAGGATAGAAAATGTAAACTTAGAACAGTATTTTTACCTTTACCTGACGTTCTCCCTGGAGACACGGAAACACGGCTTTTTCTTGTGCGGTTTGACTGTTGGGGTGTTGGGGAATGGCGAGTTTTTGGTGGCGGAGTAGCGGGAGGCGACGGTCTGTGCCTCCGCCTTGGGGGACTTGCTGAAGGAGACAGCCTGCGGGTTTTTCGAGGGGGGCTGGATGTCCTCTTGGGAGGTTTCTTTGGTGGTGACCGGGAACGAGACGATGAGGACGACGAGCTACTCCCAGACAACGACGCTGATGACCGTCTTCTTCTGCGGAATAAAGTATCCATATTCACAAACTGCGTATTTACAAAAAAGACCTTACAGATATGTATAGCTTACACAGAATATATAGCTACTTTTATCCAACTTTTGAGTTTATGTAGCTAAGCACATAAATGAGTTTTTAAAAAACCAGGAAACAAAACCAGAACCTACTACAGGAAACAGCTAGTTCTGAGACTAAGTAGGAATAATTTATTCCGATAAATGTTTCTGTTATGAATTGCCTCTCAAGTTATAAAATTTGTCAAGTTGAGTACTATGTGATAAGAGTCTTGTAACTAACCAGTCTTTCTTCCTTAGGAATGGTATTGGTATTTTGGAGTTTGCATTCAAAATTTGGGAAGAAAAGTATTTTTTATTTAACAACACAACCTGGAGCAACCTTTATTTTGTATTTTTAGGAAAAGTTGCAAGATTAGGAATTCATTTAGCTACATAAACTTAGAAGCAGGGGCCTCTCGAATTCTGCGGCATAATCTGTGGTTAAGTTCTGTTGCAATTATGTGTACCTGCAGAATTCACCTTTGGCAGAAGAATTCCTGAGAACCTGAAAAAAAGAAACCCTACCTTAAGTGTGAGATTAAAAACTGGCTGAAAGGGAATCTTACACAAGCTGTAAAATATTTTGACTGCTAAATGGCTTAGTTAAGCACAATTAAAACATGCTATTTGCAAAACTCCAATATAAGAAATAGCTGTTTCCCACTAATTTTGTTATACACTGGCATTACTTTCTCCTAAGAGAAAAAAATCAATTGCAGAAAGTTTTAGGAAAGTGTGATACTTGAAATGACCAATCATTTACATCATTAGTCTCATCTGTAAGTAGTAAAATCACATCAATAATTTGAATAGTGGCAGTAAATGTTCAATATAATGTGACCACCTCTTCCCAAAGTAAATTTTTGGGGCTAAGTACAGAACTCTGGAGAACCTCACTGCAGAAATAAATCTTACGGAGGTTATTTGATATTGTCCCGCTTTCCCTACAAGTTGATTTATTTCCCTTAAAAAAATCTTAAAAGACTCAAACCTAAAACATCTTGTCAAGGGCTGAGGTGTGCAGCTCAATGATTACCATGCTCAAGACTCTTAGAGTTCAATCACCAGCACAAAAAAATGAGAACCTCTATGCCAGATATAATCTGGTTTAGTTATACTTCCTTTCAAGAACAAGTAACATGTATCACCAAGAAGGCACAGGTCAGCTGTGACTCCAGAACTCAGCAGGCTGCGGTAGGATCGCAGCAGGTCCATGGCCACCCTTGAACTATGTAGTCAGTTCAAGATCTTTACATTCTGAGACATTGTCTCAGAAAACAAAAATGGCTACCAGGGCACCAAGCCCCAATCCTTTTGATATACTTGTATGTCCAAGATCAAAACATTGAACCTTATGGTCAGAGCGATTTAGGAAAAAGAAAACTGGTACTGGCAGTTATAGCTATGTCTAATCTCTTTAAAAATAACCCACCAGCAAACTACTAAAAAGTTATTTATAGGAAATAAGAATGTACATGTTTCAATTTATATTTTTATGTAAATTTCAATATTATCTGCTTGAACTGTTTACGACTGTTCTTTATTCAGACAATGACAAAGACAGTAAAAAAATTAAATCATTATAGCAATGGTTTACTTTAGTTGGGGCTTGTTTTGCTTTTTTGGACAAGGTCCCCCCTATGTAGTCCAGGCGGCCTTAAACTAACAGCAACCCTCCTGTCTCATCCTCCTGAGTGGGGGGATATAGGCAAGTACCGCCATGTCTGGCTAGCAATTTAAAACTGGTACAAGTAGCCGACATGCCCTGTAGCCAGCCACTTCTCAAAAGTGGGTGGCAAATTAGGTCAAAAGGAAGATGGCCAATTCCCTTACTTGGTAGAGTAGGTCCTAAAGGGTAAGTCAACATAAAGTATGTACAATATGGTAAATTTGTGAACACCACACTGAACATTTTTCACAACTCATAAACAGAATCATACTTCAACTACAATGAGCTCTTTAGAAGACAATAATATCCCCAAAGGTCTTTCCCCCAGTGAGACAATAATTCAAATTATCCCAAAATAAATCAATTATCCTATAGTGCCAAAATTTTTGCCACTTTCAAACTAAAGCAAATAACAACCAAACACCTCACCGTCTGACTGGAGATCTACTCCGCCTGTGCCTTGGAGGTGGCGGCATTCGTCGTGGTGGTGTTCTCCTCCGAGGAGATGGTCTCCTTCTTGGGCTTGGCCGCCTTCTAGGTGAATACGATCTGCCATAACAAACACAATTTGGTTGAATAATGGGGAGCAAAGAATTTCTTTACATAGTTTTTTAAAAATCACTTTTTTTTTTCTTTTCAAGACAAGATTTTGGGGCTGGGGATATAGCTCAGTAGAATAAGCGCCTGCCTAGCAGGCGCAGGGTCCTGAGTTCGATCCCCAGTACCGCAAAAAAAAAAAAAAAGACAAGATTTTGCTAGGTAGTTCAAACTGGCCTCAAACTCACAGTGATCCTCTTGCCTCAGCCTCCTGAGTGCTGGGATTACAGGCATGACTACCATGCCAGGTCTCCAACACTACATTTAAAAATTAAAATTTTTGTTCTTTTGAGACAGGGTCTCTCTCATTATATACCCCAGGATAGCCTTGAACTTATTACCCTTCTGTCTCAGCCTAAGGGGTGGAATTACAGACAAATGTCACAATCCCTGGCTTTAAAACAAATAAAGGGTCACAATTTTCAATTCACATATAGACTTTTATTGTACACAAACATTCAGTGAGTTTATATAAATTGCCTATTTAACAACAACAACAACAAAAAACAAAAGTGAAAGAAAAAAGAAAAAGCTGGGCGTGGTGGTACATGCCTGTAATTTCAGCATTTGGGAGGCTGATGCAGGAGGATCCTTGCAAGTTCAAGACCAGCCTGGGCTACAAAGTGGCTCAAGGCCAGCCTGAACTACATAAGGAGATTCTGTCTCAAAAAAAAAAAAAAAAAAAAAAACACAAAACTCTAAGTGCAAAGAACAACATTGCTATTAAATACTTTCTGATGTTTTGAAATTAGGAAAAGCAGCACACTACAATCCAAAATCCAAGCTGAGCTGAAGGCCACAACTCACCTTGATCGAGACCGATGCCGCCTTCGTGGTCGAGTATGAGAAGGAGAGCGAGAGCGAGTTCGAGACCTGGATTTGGAACGTGACCGGGATCTTGGCCGGGTCTTTTCCTTTTCTTTTTTGGAATTTTTCTCCGGAGAAGGTTCTTTAGGTTCTGGCATGGGTTCAGGTTTGGGAGCTTTCAGGATGTCACTGTGAAAATAAAGCTTATTTTTTTCCTCCTCTAAGTCAATCCAACAAAGAAATTAATTTTTTTAAAGTGTTCTAGAATTCCAGGAAGACTTCTTTCTGCCTCCAAAATACATATACAGGTCAGCAAACACTAAGAAATGTGTACAAACTCTAACCATGGATACATTTTAGAAGTCCAAACTTTCCACAATACACCAGGAGTGGTGGCGCATGCCCTTAATCCCAGCCCTCAGAGGCTGAGGCAGAGGATCACCGAGTGTTCTAGGCCAGCCTCTGCTACATACTGAGTTCAGGTTCAGCCTGAACTACATCTTTTTTTTTTTTCCGGGACCGGGGATCGAACTCAGGGCCCTAGTGCTTAGCGGCAAGCACTTAGCCCACTGAGCTGTACCTCCAGCCCTGAACTACATCTCAAGACGGTTTCATTCACCCCCTCAAAAGTTGTCCACAATGTACTGGGGAGAGCTCAATTCGTAATATATAAAATATCAGAAACAAAAGCTGGTTGTGGAGGCGTACGCCTATAATCCCAGCATGGCTGAGGTAGGAAGTTTGTTGCGAGTTCGAGACCAGCCTGGGCTACAAAGTGAGCTCAAGGCCAGTCTGAACTACACAGCAAGACCCTGTCTTAAAAGAGAAATAGAAACAATCCAACAGATAGCGGTCACCTTTGGGGGTGGTCATTATACTCTCCCATGTAATTAATTTCTTCCCTTCCTGCCTCCTCCTTCCTTTCCTGTCTCAGCCTCCCCAAGTGGTGGAATTACAGGCATGAGCCACCGTGCCTGGGTCTCCCATGTCATTTCAATTTATCCAGCTGATTTTATAATTTAAAAAATCTACAAGGAAAATACTTTGTCCTGAATGCAGGGATGTCATGTTTGCAGGAACTACTACCACCCTAAAACTATGACCAAATAGATTTATATACTTGCCTCGTAGATGTAGCCTCTTGTACTGAAGGTTCTTTCACTTTCACTGAAGGTTCAGGGAGCTCTGGAGTTTTTTCCTTCTTTTCGGGAGCAGGGGAAGGACTCCGGCTCTTGGTTCTGTGACGGGGAGATCGAGAATGACTGCGCTTTCTCTCTCTCCTGACAGGAGAAGATCGTCTTCTAGGGGAAGGAGATCTGGATTTGCGTCTAGGATAAAAGCAATTTTTTCAAGTTTTTGAATAACATGTACTGGAAGACATCAGAGGAGAAGTACCTTTAAGTTACACCACTACTGTTTGCTCTGCAAAGCTTCACAAGGAAGATGCCTGTCAGCTACTTGACAGAGAAAGGACCAAGAAAAAACAAGAGGGCAAGTGAATGAAAGATAACATCCTCCAGTGTGTTAGTTAAAGAGAGAAAAGAACTGCTTGGAACTCTAGACTTAGCTTTTTAATTAACCCCAGAGGTCACTTAAAAGATTAACTTCTCAGAAGAAAGGAAGATGCTTAAGAATTAATAAATGAATCTTAACACAGTAGTGCTTGGACAAAGACAGGTTACACCACCTGTCTCGGCAGGAGAGGTTCCATATGCCAAAAACTGGCACAATTAGAGCAGTATGTTCCTCAGAAAAAAAACAGCACACTTGTAAAAGTTACACTCTGGAGAAAAGGCCCCTCTTCCCTTTTTAATAGGAGTTTGCCTAACCTGCAAGTGGTGTTTTCTTATTTATAGTGAAACAAAAGACCAAGTCCATTGATAGTCAAATTGTTATCACTAGGACTCATGTTTAACTCTAGAAATGCTACTTCCCTAAACAGGTTTTAGTATCAAATACAACTGAAAGGGACAAAGAATGTTCCGCCTCCTCCCTTTACCTATTAATTCTAACAGATTTATGAATAAGAAAAATCCTAAAAATGAAAAGCCTAAGGGAATTCTCACCTTTTACCACAAATGTAGTAGAAGCTGAGTTACGGATTTAAAAATGTGAACCTAACATAATACTCTCATTGGAAGGAAGGAAACAAATAATCTGAAGTTTGGGTTCAGTACAACCATCTAAGGAAAGTACAACAGGGAATTAGGTAAGTATTACATGAATGACTGAGTACAGATTTCTAATAAAAAGGAAATGGAAAGAAAAAAAGGAATGAGCCAGAATACAATAAAAAAAAGTCAATTAAATGCTGTATTTAAACTAAAGCAATATAGGAAAAGTCTAGATTTTTATTTAGAAATTAAGAGCTAGATAACAAGATTTTAGACAGGATCATATTACTTAAAATGATCTGTCTCAAACAAAACATACAAGATTCTTCTGGTTCAGAGGCAATCCTATCTCAACCATTAAAATGGAAGAAACTACCTGAATGTTGCCAGCTCTTCCTTTTTAACTGAGATGTCTGTGTCACAGCATTTAAGACCTATGGTAGCTATAAAGCACTAGGCACACGTGCTTTATATAATACCTTCTGGGGCTCCGAGACCTCTCCCTTTTTTCTCTGCTGCTTTCTTTTTCTTCCTTATCCCTTTTATCTTTGTCTTCGTCCTGCTTTTTCATTGATGCCAATTTTTCTTGCTCAATCTGCAAGGTCAGATTTCCAAAGAACACAGAGGTGAGTGTCTGAGTACATGCAAACCAAAAAGTACACATTTGATAAAAACCAATGTTATAACTGTCATTTCATCAGCTTTGTGTTTTGAACAGGACTGTTCTCTCTTTATCCACATGGCAGGCACACAGTACAACTAGTATACAATTAACTTCTATGTACTCACACTTTAGCCTCTAGGGATCACAGGCATGTACCACCATACCAGCTACCTGTTCTTACTTTTTACACTGTAAGGTAAGTTTACATTTATTCTAATGTACTTGTACTTACAGGAATTATGCTTTATTTAGGTGGTAGGGTGGTGAAGCACAGCTAAATGTTCAATCAAGTACATTCTATCAAAACAAAACGCAAGCAGAAGCGGTGTGGTGGTGCACACCTGTGATCCTAGCACTTGGGAGGCTGAGGATCACTGGAGTCTGAAGCCAGCCTGGGCTTCAATAGTGAGTTCAAGACCAGCCTGAACTACACAGTGAGACCTTGTCAAACAAAAACACAGCAAACAAAACAGT
>PVLD010008218.1:0-57500 GCA_004027595.1 Dinomys branickii | reverse complement strand
TTGAATATAAACTCAATCACAACATCATCTTCAAATCCAAGGATTTCTGTTACTCGTTTTGTTATCCAAGGCTTTATAACCTCCAAATTTACTTTGCTCATGTCCACCTGATAAAACATGTAAATAATGATGAAGCCCAACTTCATAACCCAAAATTTCTTTTAGCTTATGAAATCCTCCTCCACCCTGAGTCCAGGGCTTTTGCACTGGACATCTGCCCCCCTAATTATTACAGAGAGGGTCTCACTAAACTGCCCAGGCTAGGTTTGAACTTGCCATCCTCCTGCCACAGCCTCCAGTGATGGGGTTACAGATGTCTGGCGCCATGCCTGATTTATGCAATCTTTTCATTTGTCATGGCAAGTTGCTCCTGCTCTTATTTCGCTATTCTATGCATATAATGGCTAAAAGGGGGCAAATGTTCTAATAGGAATGGTTTTCTCATTGCTCAGATTACAGTGTTATCTCCAAAACAACCCACAAATGTTATGAATCACTTGTGCTATAACCAAGTGTGGTGGCACACAGTTATAATCCCAGCACTCAGGAGGCTGAGGCAGGAGGATCAGCAAATTCATTGCGAATTCAAGGCCAGCCTGGGCTACAAAGTGTGCTCAAGGCCAGCCTGAACTGTATGGTTAGACCTTGTCTCAAAAAGACAAACAAAAAACCTAGTCTCATTCATGCAGAATACCTTTTTTTCTAGGCATTCTGCAAACTTCAGCTGCTTCAGTAGTTTCTTTTGTTTGTTGCTGAACCGATTATCCTGTTCTGCACTTGTTCCCTGAAAGAAGAGAAATACAACACCATAAAGATCCAAAGTTAACTTCTTACCTTTTATCAGCTGGTGACCTTTATAGTCAAAATAGTGTAAAGTATTAAATGGTTAACACCATAACTAATGTAAGCAGAAACACCGTAAGTAACAATCACAGATGCAAAATATACATCCTTTTCCCAATGCAGCTGAAATTTTAAAAACTTGATTTACAAAATATATGCTCCTTACAAGTCAAACATCAAACACAACATACCAACATGCTGCACAAAACACCTTCACCTCACCATAACCAACATTAAGTTTGATTTGTAGCCTTTTACACCTTTTCTGTGCTAATAAAAATATAAGGTTTTTTCAGTGTAAGAAGGAACATACTGAAAGATCTGAAGTTTCATTTTCTTCTAAAAGCTGACAGCAACTTTCAGATTTATCGTGGCAACATATATCAGCAGAGGGAACAGCAAAAGAAGAACATCCTGGGGCCCGGTTAGGAGTTTTCCACAACTTCAGAAGAATTTGAAATGCAGGAAAAATACAGATTTATCTTACTAAACTCGATTTCAGCAAAGATCTTAGAAAAATAAAAGCTTAAAAATACTACATTAATGTTTGCTTCAGTAGCACATATACTAAAAGCAAACAACATTAGACCTTCAAGTCACCCATCACTTATCTTTATCATTCCCACTGACCCCATTAAACACAGAAATATGTAAGACTGTGTGATCTGAAATCTACTGACTGCTTACTAAGCTGGCCACAGTCCTTTGGAAAGGATAAAAAAAAAATTTGGTTTAGAAAGGTAAGGAACCTGGATAAGAGCTTCCACTCCATAATTCAGCCTTAGGTTTTCAGAGCAAATTAGCTAATCTTTCTGAAGGTGTTTCCTTACTTGGTAAAATAGGGGTAATAAAAAAGGAAACAAAAACAAAAAAGATAAAATGGGATAACGAAACCAACAACTGTGACATATGCTACACTGATCTGATTATTACTGATTTTTTTTTTTTTGCAGTACAGGGGAATGAATTCAGGACTTTGCACTTGCCAGTCACTTATTCCACTGAGCTATATGCCCGGGCCCCTGATTATTACTTTGTATACACGTTTAAGTGTCACACTGTACACCATTTACAAAGATGTACAAATTACTATGTCACTTAAAATTAAAACAGGATAATGAAACCTATCCTGTAGGGCTGCATGTATCAGAAGTAAAATGTCAAATATTTGAAATGTGGCAGTGGTTCAGAAAATGGAAGATTTTTTTTTGAGATAGGGTCTCACTATGTAGTCCAGGGTGTCCTTGAACTCAATATGTACACTGATCTTCCTGCCTCAGCCTCCCAAGTGCTGGGATTATAGGCATCCATTCGAAAACTTCATTTCTGATCTGAAATAATTCAGTTTATAATGACTGGCAGTGTACTAGGTAACAGGTGTAAAATCTTTTAACTCAAGAATTTAATCCAGTTAATTCCTTTTTTATAAGGCAAGGGCATGTTGAGTTACTCAGTGAGTTCAAGGCCAGCCTGGAATATATATTGAGACTTTATCTCAAAAACCAAAATAACAGCCGGGCGTGGTGGCGCACGCCTGTAATCCTAGCACTTGGGAGGCTGAAGCAGGAGGACTACTGTGAGTTTGAGACCAGCCTCTGCTACAAAGTGAGTTCAAGGCCAGCCTGAACTGCACAGCAAGATCCAGCCTCAAAAAGGAACACACACACAAACCTCCCAAAATAAACAAACACAGGCAGTACATGAAGAAACTTCCAAAGGCAAGCTTCATCCTAAAATTTACTTATCACTTGGATCTCCTTCCCACTGGAAATAGTTAACAAAAAAAATTCGAAAGAGCTGGGCATGGTGGCACATGCCTGTAATCCTAGCACTGGGGAGGCTGAGGCAGGACTGTTGTGAGTTCCAGGCCAGCCTGGACTACAAAGTGAGCTCAAGGCCAGCCTGAACTGCAAAGCGAGATCCTATCTCAAAAAAAAAGACACCCCCCTCAAAGAAACCGAAAGAATTTTTACTTAAGATACCACTTTTTCACCACAGAAGAAAAATGAGTATCTACTACAAAATGCTTCTGTACAAATTACAAAAGAACAGTTCCAACCACAGTGTGAAAATGTATGTTCATTTCAAACTACTACTCTGTAAATAACCATCTTACTGTTTGCAGGACCTAAGAATGGTCAAATAACTTAAATGTTATAGGTCAAAAGCTTGGAGTAACATCACAACTTTTGATGGAAAACTATTGGCATATTTAAAGCTATTTAAACAACTTAAGGCCAGGCGCGGTAGCCCATGCCTGTAGTGCCAGCACTTGGAAGGCTGAGGGAGGAGAATCACTGAGCTTGAGCAGTCTGGGCTACACAGTCTCAAAAAAACCAAACATACACACACAAAACCTAAAGCGTTCAATGCCAGCATTGGAGTGTCAAAAGATACCTTTACTAAAACCCTAGCCTCGCCAGGGATATAGCTCAGCAGCACAAGTGTCTGTCTGGCAAGCACAAGGTCCTGACTTTGATTCCCGGTACCAAAAAACAAACAAACAAAAAAAAACAACCACCCCCACCCCCGCAAGCCTGTTCTTTAAAAAACAGCAAACAGTCATGCGTGGCAGGCCGAGATAGCAATCCCAGCACTCAGGAGGCTGAGGCAAGAGGATCGATGTGAGTCTGAAACCAGCCTGGGCTACAAAATCAAGTTTAAGGCCAACGTGTACTACACTACATACATAGGGAGCCCCTGTCTCAAAAAAACAAAAAACAAACCCGAAACTCTCCCTCAAAAAAAAAAAAAAAATCAAAAACACAAAATAGCCAATTTTCCAGGGAGTGGAAAAAGTCCACCTGAATTAGACAAAGTAGAGATTTTGGTTAGTCCAAGTGGCCTGGAGATGGTTCTATTTAGCCTTAAAAGCATTTGAAAACTCTGAGGCGATCATTAGTACTCAACTTTAGTTGTGTACATGTTCCTTCTCTATCGTTTAAATCTTGACCTGGAGTTAATTTCCAACAAGAGTGGGATATAGGTTCCAGTACCAGCCTCGTAAATGATAAAATCTGAACCCGTAGCTCCAACTACGGCAAGGGACTTTTCCCAGCAGCGGAGCCTACGGCAGAGCAACCTCGTCGCCAGTGGACTTCAGGAGTGCGCGATGGGGGTGGGGGGAGGTGAAGGGCGGGAAAGAGTTGGTTCAGCCCGTACCCTGCCTCCTCACGCACGTCTACTTGTCGGGGCACCCTCTGCCCTCAGCCACCCATGCGAACGTTTTCAACTCCTATTTATCTGCGTTCCCCTGCCCAAAGGGATAGCAAATTGGGCGGGAGCTCTCGCGAACTCTGACCCGGCGCCTCTGCTAAGGAACAAGAGCAGGAGGAAGGCCGTGGGAGGGGGGCACCCGCTTTCTCAGGAGAAGCCGCTAAAAACCCCCGGCCCGGCGCCCCTCGCCCAAAGGCACTCCCCCAGGGTGTACCCCAAACGCGACTCCCCTCGCCAGTCACCTCGAGCTTCCCTCCGTCCTCTCGCTAGGGACTTCCTCCTACGGGCTCGACTAGGCCCCAGGACCCCGCGGGAGGCGCGGCGCTCGAACTACAGGCCGGGCCAGGCGGGCAGCGAGATTAATACCCCGGCGCATTCCCGACGCCATTTTCCGGCCACCGCCGCCGCGTAGGGGGGACGATCCCGGAGGAGGAGACTGCGCAGGGGCGCACCGGTCTCCTCCGCAGAGCACGAGAGCGTCGCCGGCCTCAGGGAACCTTAAAATCGCCGAGGCCTCCCTTCGAGGGCCACCCTGTCTCGAGTTTAGGCTTCTTACCTGGCGTTACCTAAAAGCTTCTCACCTTACCCCAAATCCCCTCGCTTCTACTTACGCGGAAGAATCCCGCGTCCATCTTGCTGCCTCGCTCGGAGATCGCTCCCTATCCCAGGGTGCACCGCGCTGCCGCGACGGAGGGCGGGACCGACGGAAGGCAGCGGAGCGCCGAGACGCAGCGTGCACCGCTGCACCCGCCCCTCGCAGCCAACACGAGGACGCGCCTGCTCAGTGTGCGGAGAGTACGCCACGCGTGCGCACGCTAGTCAAGGGGGCGGGATTCTGCCTGTCCAGAGCCTCCTCAGAAGCCAATGGGGTAGTCGAGCCCGGCAACCTCTGCCAATGGGAGCAGGAGAGAGAGTCGTATGGTTCCTCCCGCCCCCGCGAACCCTTTTGTGGCTCGTGACCAGCCCTGTTCGCGCAAAGTAGCGTGACCTGTCTTCCGACCCGTAGCTGGGGGTTGTGGGGGAGCTCCCGCTTTTAGGGCTCCATCGAACGATGGAAGAGAGAAGCTGTTACCTCAGTGTGACGCTGGTGGGGTGGCCCGTGAATTAGCGACAAGCCTGCGGCCCCTGCTGGCATTGTAAAAGTGAATGTGCGGGTTTTATGAGTTTTGTATCAGTTACCGGGATCGACTCTTAAACTAGTTGAGCTGTTGTGAGAGTGAAATTTGCATTCTAGCCCGAATTGCTCGGCTTTTGGAAACAGCTGAAGTGTTCAGTAGAGGAATTATCCGTTAGCGCGCTGAAGGCCCGGAAGCCTACGCGCCCTGCGGCTGCCTGCTCTGACTTGTTTCTCGGACTCCAGTCGTCCTGGGGAGCTGCCCGGCGGGCATTTCCACGTGGCCGTCTAATAGGACATCACTGCCTCCCAGGCCAAGCCTCAGCTCCGCAGTCTTCCCGTAGACGCGCGGCCAAAAGCCAGGCAAAGCGATGAAAAAAGTCCTGCACCTCCAGAAGTCCTCCCTGCTCCAGTTGATGGTGGCGTCTTTGTTTTTGTTTCAGGACGGTATCCTAGGTGTTATCCTTGACTTCATCGCCTCCTACTTCAAACCAAGACATCTTAAGTGTCATCATAGTGCAGGGCACTGCTGTCTCTTGCCTGAACTTGTGCACCTGCCCCGGCCACTCAGCATCTGTCTTTTGTTGTTGGTTTTTTTGTCCATTTGAGATAGGGTCTCGCTGTGCAGTTCAGACTGGCCTTGAGCTCACTTTGTAGTCCAGGCTGGTCTTGAACTCGCAACCATCCTCCTGCCCCAGCCTCCTTAGTGCTGGGATTACAGGCGTGCGCCACCTCACTCGGCATATGTATTTTGTTTACTAATGTGTCCCTAGGATCTAGGACAATGGCATGTAGCCCAGGCCCCAAAATTTGGTGAATGAATGGAAGCTTCGTGGGGTGGTTAAAGAAGGACATTTGAGTGGCCCCTACAGAACAACACACGTGACCAAATGGGACTATAAAGTCAGTGCTTCAGCACACTGGCTATTTATGGCTCTGATTAGTCATCCTGTTTAACTTTATTTCACCGTCCTTGTACTTTTCCTGCCAATTAATACTTTCCTTTTGAGTTGGCTTTGACCCTTTTTCTCTTTTTCCACAAGAGTGACTTGCCTGCCTTCTCTTGATTTCACTTAACTGTTCATATCTCAAACCTATCAGGCACAGGTCCACTCCCAGACATATTTTCAATTCTGTGTTAGATTTGCTTGGATGTCCTGTGGGAACCTCAGACTCAACATGTCTCAAACTGAATCCATTTTCATCCACTTCATCTTAATGAACAGGGCAGCTTTTCTTCCTGTGGTTGTCTCTCTGCATACCCCAACCACCGAGTCTTGCCTTTTTATTTTCTTAATAAGTAATAGCTTGTGAATCTAAATTTTTTTCCCAGCTCCCTTGCCTCTTTAATGTTGGCCACTTGCATTGTCTGGATTTCTGAATTATTTTTTCCTCCTGCTCTTTTTTGGGGTGGTAGGGTGGGAAGAGGTCTGGATCTCTGCTTTCATGGGTGATATCCACAGTGCCCTTCTAGGATAGTTACCTTTTTTTTTTTTTTTTTTTTTTTTGCTGTGCAGCTCAGGCTGGCCTTGAACTCACTTTGTAGCCCAGGCTGCTCTTGGAACTCGCGATGATCCTCCTGCCTCAGTCTCCCAAGTGCTGGGATTACAGGCGTGTGCTACCACGCCCTGCTCTATAATTCTTTTTTGAGACAATATCTTGCTATGTAGTTCAGACTGGCCTTGAACTCACTATGTAGCCCAGGCTGGCCTGGAATCCTGTTGATCCCCCTGCCTCAGCTTCCTGGGTGCTGGGATTACAGGTGTGCACCACTACGCCTGGCAAACATGATTGTTTTGAACCTATATCACTTCTTAATTTAAAGCTTTTCAGTGATTTCCCATCCTTGTCCTCTAGCTAAAGCCCAAACTAGTTTCTGTGACCCACAGAGCCCTTTCTGATTTGATTACTCCTGCCTTTGCAAATTTACTTCAGGAGTGTGCAGCTGTACAGAAATACAGACACTTGTCTATGTACAGGTTAGGTTTGGAATGGCAGATTCTTGGTTTATGTATTGGTAACCCTACAGTGACTAAGAGGTGACTCATAAATGTCCCTTTTTCAGATAAGTTTTGTTCTGACCAGCTTTCCAAAAAAATAGCAGACAGCCAGGCGTGATGGCACCTGCCTGTAATTCCAGCACTCAGGAAGCTGAGGCAAGAGGATCACTGTTTGGAAGCCAGGCTGGGCTGCAAAGTGAGTTCAAGGCTGGCCTGCACTACATCCCAAGACCCTGTCTTGAAAACACACGCACACACCAAAAAATAGTAGACTCTCAGTCCCTGCTCTTTATCCTACCTTGCCTTATTTTTCATCAGAGCAGTTTACATTGCCTAATGTTATTTGTTTGGTTTATGTGTTTACTGTCTTCCCCTCCTTTCCTATTTTTCTTTTTTTGAAACAGGGTCTTACCATGTAGTTCAGGCTGGCCTTTATGTAGCCTGGGCTGACCTCAAACTTGCAGTGATCCTTCTACCTCAGCCTTTCTCAATGCTGGGGTTACAGGTATGTACTATCATGCCTGGCCATCCCCCGCCCTTTTTAAAACCCTGAGGGTATGGATCTTACCCATCCATGGAATTACTTTTTTTTTATTGTCCTTTTGAGACAGGGTCTTACTATGCAGTTTACGCTGGCCTAGCACTCATTTATGTAGTCCAGGCTGGCCTGGAACTCACAACCCTCCTGCCTCAGCCTCCCAAGTGCTGGGATTATAGGCATGTGCCACCACGCCCAGCAGAATTTCTTAAATATTTGTTAAAATGAATATGTAGGGGCTGGGGATATAGCTCAGTGGAATAAGCGCTTGCCTAGCAAGCGCAGGGTCCTGAGTTCGATCCCCAGTACCGCAAAAAAAAAAAAAAAAAGAATATGTATAAGAGTGTAAGGCTTGGCCAGGCATGGTGATGCATGCCTATAATCCCAGCACTTGGGAGGCTGAAGCAGGAGGATCGTTGCAAGTTCAAGACCAGCTTGGGCTACAAAGTGAGCTCAAGGCCAGCCTGAACTGCATAGTGAGACCCTGTCAAAAAAATAGCGTAAGGCTTGGTCTGCAAAGACTTTTCCCCTAATAAGGGAGTTGGTTTTTTGAATTGTTCCAACTGCTGATTCTGTCACTAAGAG
Source organism: Dinomys branickii (assembly GCA_004027595.1). Lineage (NCBI taxonomy): Eukaryota > Metazoa > Chordata > Mammalia > Rodentia > Dinomyidae > Dinomys > Dinomys branickii. The sequence goes on along the minus strand of PVLD010008218.1, from coordinate 49,204 downwards.
CCTACATTGAAAAATCTGAGGCAAGTGAGCCACCTCTCTGATGAACTCTGTAGCATGAGGAAAGTTAGTTGACAGTAGAGATTTTTTTTTGTTTGTTTGAGACAAAGCCTCAACTCCCAGTGCAGGCTGAACTTGAACTCACTGTGTAGCCCAGGCTGTCCTGGAACTTGAAGCAGTTCTCCTCAGCCCCCCCGAGTGCTGGGATTACAGGCATGTGCCACCATGCCTGGCTCATTTTGATGTCATGATGATCAAAACAGATTTTAAAACTAGCCATCCTCAGTGAAACCACCAGTTTTTTCATAGGCTTGGCCTTTTAAACCTCAAATTCAGTTGGGCATGGTGCTGGTATACTCCTGTAATCCCAGCACTCAGGAGGCTGAGGCAGGAGGGTCAGTGCCAGCTGGAGGCCATCCTGGGCTACACAGTGAGGTCAAAGCCTGAACTACATAGTGTGACCATGTCTTAAAATAAGTAAATAAAAATTTAAAAAGAAAGAATCTTCATGAAATATTTCAAAGCAAAGCACAAAACTACCTAGTAAGCTATAGGCTAAAATAATCCAAAAGCTTAGATGAACATAACTGATGGGTAGAGAGAAACATACCTTTTTCCCTGGAGGATGTCTTTGAGCAGTTGTAAGTGTATTTGCTATCACTGCATAACACATCACCTCCACTTAGCAACTGTGTGTATGCATGTGAGGGTTTCTCTCTTTAGCTCAGGCTGCTCTTGAACTCTCTATCCTCCTGCCTCAGCTTCCTGAGTTCTGGCGTTACAGGTGTGCACCATCACACCCAGCTTGATTGAGCAACTTTTAAAGCAATAAACAGCTGGATGCCTGAAATTCCAACATTTGGGAGGCTGAGGCAGGAGGATCACTACAAATTCAAGGCCAGCCTGGGCTATATAGTAAGACCCTTTCTCAAAAAAAAAAAAAAAGCCATAAACATTTACACTGCATTGTTTCTATGCATCAGAAATCTAGGATTGCATAGGGAGGGGGTTACAGCTCGGTCTCTGAAAAGGATGCGGTCAGGGTTCAGTCCACTGGATCTAGATTAGATGCTTCCAGGTAGGCTCACTCTGGCTGTTGGGTTGAGACCTTGGTCCCTTCCCCCACTAAGCTACCTGAGGGGCGCTTGGGTGTGTCTGCATGGTGTGGCAGCTGCCTTCCCCAAGAGCAAGGGATCAGACAGGGAACAAAGCAGAAGTCACAAGGTCTTTGGTGGTGTAACCTCAAAAGTTATACACCACAGCTTTCACAATAACCCATCCTGGGCCAGGGATATAGCTCAGTGGCATAAGCACCTGCCTGGCAAGCGCAAGGTCCTAAGTTCAATCCCTGGTACCAAAAAAAAAGAAAAAAATCGAACAAAAAGCTGAACACACAATATCCCATCTGTTCCACGAGTCACCCGTATTCAGTGTTCAACAGGACAGTGCTGGAATGTGAATACCAGCAGAGGAGGGTCATGGGTGGGTGGGTGGGGGCTCTGGGAGGCTCCTTACACATTAGGTTTCTGCAAATTGGAATATGTGAGGATAGCTGTTCCTGTACTTCCAACTGTGCCTCTCAGGACTTTTTTTTTGTACTGTTCCTTTGGCCTGCAACCTGTTCCTCTCCACCCCTTACCTTCCCCAACGAGTCTCTTTACCTTTAATGTTTATTGTTTAATTTTTTGAGACACTATGTTGTCTTACTATGTTGTGCAGCCTGGCCTTGAACTCATTTTGTAGTCCAAGCTAGCCTTGAACTCATGGCAATCCTGCCTCAACCTCCTGAGTGCTGGGTCTACAGCCGTCTGGTAGCCTGGCATTACCTTTAACATGTAAAGGTCAGTTTTAATTCTTCCTTTAGGATTAACTATAGATATGATCTCCACCAGGAAGCATCCTGGGTAGTGACAGCAGCTCAACACTTCCTGGTTGATTAACACCTAAAGAGTTGCTGAGTGCTCCAAAAACCCTAGACTGGGCCTTAGGATATTGTTCACTGATAGAGCACAAACCGCCGGAGGCCCTGGGTTTAGGCCCCTACCTCCTCAGCCCGGAAAATAAATAAATAAATAGAAATCCCTGGGTCCAGACTTCCTCAAATGGGATCCCATATTTCACCTATGTGCTCACCTATTTTCTATTGTAAACTTGTTTTCTTTTTCTGCTTTTTTTTTTTTTTAGTTCGGGAAATCGAACTCAGGACCTTGCACTTGCCAAGCCAGCACTTTCTTTTCTTTTTGAACCAGGGCCTGTAGTTCAGGCTGGCCTTGAACTCACTTTGTAGCCCAGGCTGGTCTCAAACTCAGAAGGATCCTCCTGCCTCAGCCCCCCAAGTGCTGGGATTATAGGCATGCACCACCATTCTCGGCCACCTACGTTGGTCTTGAATTTACAATACTCCTGCCTCTGCCTACTGAACAACTGGAACAGATGTGCACCACTGTGCCAGGTTCGGTAAGATAAACACTGAGGATAGGGACCACATCTTTCTGCTCAACTTAGTCTCAGCACCTGTAATGGTTGATACATTGTGCAAACTTGAGAAGTTTAAAAGTTTAATGAAGTGAGTGAACATGGGGGCAGGTCCTCACTTTGTAAACATGCTGAGCCAGACAAGAGGAGGGCTGGGAGACTGCTACATCCGCCCTAGTGGGTGGTAACCCGCTTCCAATATAAGGGAGAAAAAGAGACTTGCGGTCTCGCTCCCCTTTCGCTTGTTTTACCCTCTTCTGCCACCATGAACTATACTGCCTCTCTGCCAAATGCCACCCTGCCTTGGAGCCAGCTGATTATGCACTGAAACCTCCACAAACTGTGAGCTGAATAAACCTTTCCTTACTTAATTTTGAGTGTTGGATATTTTGTCTCAGCAATGAGAGAAAAGTAACCAACGCAGTACCCAAACCAGAGTGTAGCACACATTTTGGCCCATGCACAATAGCTGAGTGTTAAAAACAATCCTGTATCCCCCGGGCATAGTGGTGTACCCCTGTAATCCCAGCCCTCGGGAGAGCTGAGGCAGGAGGATCACTGCAAGACCAGCCTCAACTACAAAGTGAGCTCAAGGCCAGCTGAACTTCATAGTGAGACCCTGTGTCAAAAAGACAAAAAAAAAAAGGAAAAAGAAAACAAACAAACAAATACTGTATCAAAGCAGAATATTTTTATCCTAGAATAGCCCTTTGGGACACAAGAATAAATGTTTTACAAGAAAGCATGAAGTTTGGGCTGGGGATGTAGTTCAGTGGAATAAGCACTTGCCTGGCAAGTGCATAGATCCTGAGTTCAATCCCCTGTAGCACCAAAAAAAAAAAAAAAAAACTCATAATTTTCACAGAAGAAAGTATGAAATTAAACAATAAGGCCAGGCATGGTGGCGCACGCCTCCCCACTCAGGAGGCTGGGGCAGGAAAATTGAGAGTTTGAGGCAAGCCTGGTCTACAAAGTGAGCGCAAGGCCAGCCTGAATTGAGAGAGCCTGTCTCAAAAAAAAAATTCAACAATAAAAAGTTTTAAAAACAGAAAATTTAACAGGTATAATTATGTTAGAGAACTAGACCTGTTTAATTATTCACAACTAATTTTTCAAAAGAGTTTATTAGTGAGGAGTGGTGGCCTATGCCTACAATCCCAGCACTCGGGAGGCTGAGACAGGAGGCTCATCCAGTTTGAGGCCATCCTGGATGACGTAACGAGACCCTATCTCCAAAAAAAAAAAAATTATTCATGAAGTAGCAAGCACATGATGGTAGGAGAACAAACCGCAGATCAGCCTCTCCGAGGATAAGGCTCCGGGATACAGTGGCACCTTGGGACCTGTTGTTCATTGGTTCCTGGCAGTGCAAAAAGTATCAAACATTTTGAGTACCAAACAAGTTGTTTTGGCTGAAAAGGGAGCAAGTCACAAGGCAGTGGACACAAGTCCTAGCTTTGCACAGGGTCCCAAACACAGGGTGAAAACCAGACAACATTGTCATGTTAAAGTGCTTCAGGTCATTGAACGAGTTTCAAAGCAGTGCAGAGCCAAAAATGTGACTGTATTTTTGGGATAAAGAAGCGGGGTGATTTTTTTTTTAAATTTTATTTTAAAAACAAAAGAATGGAGACATATGAACCAGAAAAGCCATAAACAATACAGAAAATACAAAGTTATACAGAATATAGTAGGGAATTAGCACTGGATGTTGTATTACATAGTTATCTTCACATTAGTTAACACAAAAACATTAAAGGAAATACCAAATTATAGAGAAGATAGTAGGGAATTTGCACTGGATGCTGTATAATATTAAGTTATCTTCACTTCTGTTAATACAAAAACAATTGAGGAAATACAGAATTATAGAGAACATAGAAGGGAATTAGCCCTGGATGCTGTCCTACATAATGTTACCTTCACCTTTGTTACTCAGTTACACAGATGATGGCCCATTTGATCATTCAATGTTTCTCCTCCCTCATCTCTGTTGCCCTACCACTCAATCAGTCATCTTCCCTGTGATAATAACTGTACTCCTGGGTTTATCTATACCCCTGGACTCTCGCCTTGGGAAGAGATATAGCTGCCTCAGACTATACTATACCATACATGGGTGTATACAGACTGCCATGGTCGTAGGTGGGAAAGCACATATGCTCACAGCGGATCACCCGGCTCCACCCTGTCGTCGTGCTATGGGTGGGGGCGGGTCCAGTCCATGAGGTGCCCTGAGTGGGGCCCTCAGCGGAGCAGCCAATGGGCCCACTGCGGAGCAGCAGAGGAGCAGCCGCGGGGCCCACAGCGGCGCAGCCGCGGGGCCCACAGCGTGATTTTTTTTTTAACAGCACAGTTTCCTTAAAGGTAGGTAAAAGTCTAGGCGTTGTGGTGCACACCCATAATCCCAGTACTGGGGAGGCTGAGGTAGGAGGATTGTTGAGTTCAAGACCAGCCTGGGCTACAAAATGAGCTCAGGCCAACCTGAACTGCATAACGAGACCCTGTCTCAGACAAAAAAAAAAAAAGTAGGAAAAGAAACAGGCTGTGCAGAGTGAGTTGGGGCCAACTAGGAAAAGAAGCGCTCCCTACAGGGCAAGGGCAGGCCATCCAGGCAAGAGAGCCTAGTGGCCAGAAGCAGGGTGACTCAAGGCATGGCTACAGTTGACTGGCAGTGCAGTAATCAGCAGTCTGTGCATGTAAACCCTTGTGGCTCTTCAAGGGGTGTGCCCTCAGGAAATGGTGGTGTTGGCGTGAGCTCAGGCTGGGGTTTTCACTTTCTTGACATCAAAGAGGTCCCTCATCCAACACCTGCACAGGCGCAAGTGGAGAGTGAGTCCTCTCAACAGAAGCGCCTTCCAGTCTCTGGAGAGTTACATAGACAGTGTATCAATCACACCCCACAACAAGCTTGTGGGAGGTGGGCTGGGGATGTGGCTCAGTGGCAGAGCTCTTGCCTTGCATGCACAAGGCCCTGAGTTCAATCCCCAGCACACCACATACATATAAATAAATAAATAATTAAAAAAAAAAAAGCTTGTGGGAGGAAAAGATCTAGGCTGCCAAGCTGCATGACCTCAGAAATTAGTGATTTTTTAAAGTTAACTGAAAGCAAGTGAAAGAGTCAGGCATGGTAGTACATGCCTATAATCCCAGCTCTCTGGAGGTGATCTCAAAAGTCCAAAAAGAGAAAAAAGGTTTTGGTGGTTTTTTTTTTTTTTTTTTTTTGTCTTTTTGAGACAGGGTCTTGCTCTGCAGTTCAGGCTGGCCGTAAGCTCACTTTGTGGCCCAGGCTGGTCTCAAGCTTGCAATGATTCTCCTGCCTCCGCCGCCCCAGTGCTGGGATTACAGATGTGCGCCACCGTGGCTGGCTTCTTGTTTTGTTTTGCAACAGGATTTTATGTAGCCCAGACTGGCCTTGAACAAGAATGAATCTTCATCTTCCTGCCTCAGCCTCCCAAATGCTACAGAGAATGTGCCTTCACACCTAACTTCATTTGCCTTTTTTTTTTTTGAGACAGGGTCCTGCTAAGTAGTTCAGGCTGGTCTTGAACTCATCACTATGGACCCCAGGCTGGCCTCAGACTTGAAGCAATCCTCCTGCCTCAGCCTCCCAAGCGCTGGTATAATAGGCATTACCACACCCTGCTAAATAAGTGCTTTGTGTCCAGAGTTCCTTATGGCCTTTTTCATGGTTACTCTACCATCAGTGATAAATTCCAAAAGCACTTCCATTGCTTTTCCTTTCTATAGGTAACCAAATTCACCAAGGTTAACTATATGAAGGCCAGAAATCTCTTGAAAATATGGAGAATAAAAGCTTAGTTGAACCGCCAGCTGTGGTGGCACACGTAATCCCAGCACTTGGGAGGCTGAGGCAGGATTACTGCAAGTTCCAGGCCAGGCTGGGCTACAAAGTGAGTCCAAGACTGGCCTGAATTGCATAGTGAGACCCTGTCTCAAAAAGACCAAAAAAAAAAAAACCTTAGTAATATTTATCACTAATATATAAAGCTGTGACTCTATAAGAAGATTTCTAGTTGTTTTCACATGCATAAAAATCAAATGGAAAGCTGGGCATGGTGGTGCACACCTGTAATTCCAGCACTGGGGAGGCTGAGGAGGGTCTTTGCGAGTTTGAGACCAGCCTGGGCTATAAAGTGAGCTCAAGGCCAGCCTGAACTGCATAAGGAGACCCTGTCTCAGAAAAGCAAAACAAATAAAAAAAGAAGAAAAGTTTTTAATGACAGAAGTCACTAGATGGCGTTCTTTCCTCTAAGGACTATGCACTTCTGATGGGACAGGACTCGCCAGAAATAACTATCACAAGAATATGCAGTTTGATATTGGTTGTTTTCTACTGAGCCCTCACTGTTTCATCACCATGGTGTTCTCAGTGAGAGACACAAGGGAAGTTTAACAGTCCTCAGAGAGTTTACAGTGTAGCCAGGAAAGAAAACTGTAACGATCTCTTTTGTTTCTTATCCTATTGAAAGATCTCCACAGCTGTTATATTCCATATTGTCATAACATATGTTTAAAATAAGGTCTGGAAAAGACCAAAAAAAAAAAAAAAAGGCCAGGGGTGGTAGCACACACCTGTAATCCCAGCACTGGGGAGGCTGAGGCAGGAGGGTCTTTTCCAGTTAGAGACCTGCCTGGGCTACACAATGAACTCAAGGTCAGCCTGAACTGCAGAGCAAGATCCTGTCTCAAAAGACAAAAAAATAAAATAAAAAAGGTCTGGAAGCCAAGAGTGTCACTGCTCAGATGGGTTAGGGGAGCCACTTTGGGACCCTCTTCCTGTGTCTGTTGTCTTTGGATTCAGATGACAGTATCTTTTCTGTAGGTCTCATAATAACAGCAGGCAGCATGTGGGTGGGTGCGTGTATTATATAAAGCTTTGTGTTAATGCTTTAAGCACATTAGCTAATATCATCACAGTAATCAGCAGGTTGTTATGGGCTCAGTGCTGCCCTACACACCCCCATGCCCATGTGAAATTCCTACCCTACAGTACCTCAGAGTGTGATTGGGGTTTTTTGTCCTTTTTTTTACACAGGGTCTCGCTATGCAGTGGAGGCCGCACTTGAGCTCTCTTTGTAGCCCAAGCTGGTCTTAAACTCCCAACAATCTTCCTGCCTCAGCCTCCTAAGGGCTGGAATTACAAGCATGCGCCACCACGCCCAGCAATGTGACTTTTGAAACAGGGACTTTAAAGAAGTAACTAAGTTAAAATGAGGTCACGGGGGAGGGGGTAAAGTGTCCTTATAAATGAGATTAGGACATAAATATGTAAGAAGAAAGAGCATGTGAGGACATGCAGGAAGCTGGCTGTCCACTGGCCCAGCAGAAAGGCTTCAGAAGAAACCAGTCCAGCTGATACCTGACACCTTGATTTTGGGTTTCGGTTTTTTGAGATAAGAGCCTCGCTCTGTAGTCCAGGCTGGCCTGGAACTCACACTGATCCTCCTGCGTCAGCCTCCTGAGTGCTGAGACTATAGGCATGCACTACCACGGCTGGCTAGTTCTCTTCTTCAGAGCAGGAGGTGACGGTTCTGGCTGGCCTAGGCCCTTTCTGGGAGTGGGGACATTCAATCCTCCAGTGCTGTGAGTGAGACACATCAGTCACCTGACACGTGGGACAAGGCGAGGTGGTGGCTTGGTACAATCACACGTCCCAGGGTGTGCTTTCTGACAGTTCGGGTGTGTGTAAAGCATCGCCAGTTGAGACAGCCGTAAGTCTGGCCCGTCTGTCTCTCCCTGCAGTTGTTGAACATAGAAAAGGCCATGGCCAGCGGCAGACCCATGGGGTGTCTGGGGTCTAGCAACGGTGCAGACAAATTAGACATCTCACCAGAATGAGGCAAAAACAAGGTCAACATTCAAAGCCTCACTGCAAAGCAACCAAGATCTTCTGAAAATTGGCCCGAGGACTTCGTGTCCTTGGTGGTGCACGCCTGTAATCCTTGCACTCAGGAGGCTGAGGCAGGAGGATCCTGAGGAGTTTAAGGCCAGCCTGGGTTACAGAATGAGCTCAGGGCCAGCGTGAACTGCATAGCGAGACCTTGTCTCAAAAAGAACAAAAAAAGGAAAAAAAAAAAAAAAAGAAAGAAATGCCCAACTAAATTGGATCAGTGTAATTCTGATTGGGGCGGAGGAATTTACTGACGGCACAAGACCCACTTTAGGATGGCTGTCAGGAACAGTAAAGAAGGGTCGCTTCTGTCTCGCTGCAGGAGCTGCAGCCTTTCCTTCACCTTAGACGTTGTCTTCAGCTTTCCGGAGCGGACGACTCTTCAGCTTCCGGCACAGACCTTTCAGCCTTGCGCCGCCCACCCTTTGGCCTCTGGGTGCAGACTCGCGAAACTCCAGTGCCCTCCGCGCCTTCCAGTGCTAAGATTACAGGCCTGTGCGACCGCGCCCGGCTGTTGTTGTGTTTGTTTGTCTTTGATATTTTTGCACAGGGTCTCACTAATGTAGTTCAGTCTGGCCTTGAATTCACTATTGTAGACCCGGAAGACCTCAAACTTTGGTGATCCTCCCATCTCAGCTTCCTGAATGTTGGTGCCGTAAGAGATTAGGGAGTGGCAAAGCTGTCTGCGGAAGTAGGTGCGGCCTGTTAATTACAAGATCCTGGAACACATGCGGAAAATAGTTCCCGAAGCCCTGCATATGGACTTCTAAGAATTTGGGCAGGTTTTCTTTTTTTTGTCTTTTTGAGACAGAGTCTCGCTATGCAGTTCAGACTGGCCTTTGTAGCCCAGGGTGGTCTCGAACTCACTACCATCCTCTGCCTCAGCCTCCTGAGTTCTGGGATTACAGGCGTGCACCACCACACTCAGCTATTTGAGCAGGTTTTCAATAGGATGGCCTAGACTTGAGGTCAGCCTGAGACCTGGGATCTCAGCACCAGCGCAAGGACCTGAACGTAGAAGTGTTTGCACATTTCCTTGAGATTTAGACATTATGAAAGGAGCGCAGACCCCAAGAAGAGAGCTTGCGAGCCCGGCTTTCCTCAGGCCAGCCTCACCATGCAGAACCAGTTTCTTCCTCCCTCTTGACTTTTCTCAAGTCAATTTTGCCTCTGCTTTTTGCACATTTTATCCAATTCTTTGTTCAAGCCAAGAAGAACCTGGAATCTAACTCCTGAAGGAGACACGAGCCACTTTTAGAAGGAGCTACACAGTACACTGGGATGACAGCCATGCCACGGCCCTGAGGTCCCTTGATTTTATTTTATTTACTTAGTCTTTTTTGAGACAGGGTCTCCCTATGCAGTTCACGCTGGCCTTGAGCTCACTTTGTAGCCCAGGCTGGTCTCGAACTTGTAGCGATCCTCCTGCCTCAGCCTCCCGAGGGTTGGAATTACAAGCCACTCCAGGCTTGATTTTAGAGGATCAAAATGGCACTGTTCAGAGGCAAGTGTAGACATGGGGAAAGATGTTAGGAGGCCTATACACAGGAGTGACAGTGGTTTGATGAAAGAGGGAAAGTGTTTGCAGACTACCCTCCCCCTCCTCTCCTTTCCCCATCCTGAGGCTTCCACCCCGCCCAGGAGGAAGTGTAGCATGCACAAAACCACCAGGACCCTCCTGTCTTTTATTGTGCAGAGCAAACTGCCTATTTACTTATAAGTCCTACAGTTCAAAGCTGTAAATATTCGTATCATCAATGATTTAAAAAAAAATCTTTTCACTCCCAGGGAGAGCGTAAAGCTGGAAAAAAAATCGTCAGATTTCTCTGAGATCAGCTAAAGCGCAATGTAAGAGCACAGGGGACCAGGAGAAGTTCACTTGCGTGATGAAATCTGAACCAGGAAGGAATGCTCCGTGATAATGCCCAGGCTGTAGTCGGACAAAGATTTTATCACTCCAGCGACCTAAAGGTCGGCCTCAGTCCTGCTACCTGCTTCTCATAAATGTGCAGTCGTCGGAGACCGAGGCCGGGATACATAGTTGTATCTGCTGAGTCCCAGCTCTTCTCGTCTTTGCCAGGAAATTCTCTGAGGAGGGGACGGTGTCCCAGGACAAAGGGACAAAGGGCTACAGAGTCGAGACAATGGCTCTGCTGTCTGCTCCCATCCAGTGGGCCTGAGACGATTCCTGGAGACATTTTTGTTGGGTTACTGGACACCCACAAATAGCTACTGAGAAAAAAGAAAAGAACAAAAACTTGACAATTAGAGGGCTATTAAGAGCAGGCATTTAAAAACTAACAGATGCACAGATGCGCCTGTTACCTCTTGCGATAGACTCTGAATTGTTCTCCCTGCCTCCGGGCTCTCCCACACTGACCAGCGTGGCACATTGTGGCGGGATTTATTTCCTGAAAGCACGGGTCTGATCTTGTCATTTCCCTGCTCAAGCGCTTGCATGGGTTCTCTATTGCTTTGAAGTAGCTAAGCACTGGAGGTCCTTCGGATATAGAAGAGCTGTAACTTCCAACCTGCTAGATGTTAGATACACCAAGTTCATATCCTCTGAAATCAAAGAATGAATCCCAAGGAACAATGGAGGTTAGGGGTGGGAAAGAGGCTGGCTGTGGTGGCACACGCCTGTCATCCCAGCACTTGGGAGGCTGAGGCAGGAGGATCACTGTGAGTTTTTGAAGCCACGCTGAGTGAATTCAAAGCCAGCCTGGACTACATAGTGAGACCTTGTCTCAAAAAAAAAAAAAGTAGGAAAGATTTATTGAGTGATAGCTCCTGGGAGACAAGAGAGGTCTTGGAAGTGGATTGCCACAGAAGTCATTTCTCCAAAAATGTTTTATAGAGCAAAATCTTGAGGTGGGTACAAAATCACAGGATGGATACAATATGGGTCAAAGTGTAATCAACCAATAGGAGTACAAGTACTGACCCCAAACCGCTGACACCATTAACCGTGGCTTATCTGTGACTGCTGAGACAGGACTGTTTTGAGGAAGGGATGAATCTGGGTGCTGTGGTCATCCATCCAGGTGTCTGATGCATATCTGGACTTGACTGATGGGGTGAGACCAGTGACAGTACAATATCAAGTTTCCATTCATCCCTTAGGGAAGTGTACATGTCTGACCATTGTGACTTCATCTCAAAGCCTTACCTTATTTTTTATTTTCTGTCATTTTTTTATTGAGACAGGGTCTGCTATGCAGTTCACGCTGGCCTTGAGCTCACTTTGTAGCCCAGGCTGGCCTTGAACTTGCAGCCATCCTCCTGCCTCAGCCTCCTGAGTGCTGGGATTACAGGCGTGTGCGCACTGCGCTCAGCATTCATGGGCTATTGTGTCTTTCTTTTTTCCATATTAGGTCTCCAAAAGTCCCATTTTCACTTTACAGTCATGACACATCTCAGTCGGAAAGACCCACCTTGCAAAGGCCTGGCAGCCACAGTCTGCTGTTGGCCACCACGCCGGACAGTTGAGGAAGGAACCTCTCGGGTTGAGGTCAGATCAGGTAAGCTGAGATGCCTTCCGTTTTCTTCTCTTTGGTACCAGGTATTGAACTCAGGACCTTGTGCTTGCCAGGCGGGTGCTGTGCCGCTGAGCTACATCCCTGGCTGAGATGCCTTTCTGAACCTGAAAATCTCTTGGTGAAGGGGAGGAGGGCGAAAAGAGAGTACTAATAGCCAACACTTTCTGAGCATCTCCAGGTCTTAGCACCTCACACTCTCTGACTCTTTACAGCAACTCTGGGCTACTTGTGGTTTTTGGGTGTGTTTGATAAAACATACATATTTGCTGTTTTAATTACTTATTTATTGTTTTAAGCGTTTTATTTTATTTTTTGTCTTTTTGAGACAGGGTCTTACTAGGCAGTTCAGGCTGGCCGTGAGCTCATTTTGTGGCCCAGGCTGGCCTTGAACTCACAATGATCCTTCTGCCTCAGCCTCCCAAGTGCTGGAATAACAGGCATACGCCATCTCACCCAGCTGTTTTAACCATTTTAAATGCCGCTTAGTTTTCTTCTTCAACACATGTTCTTATTACACAGTGCTTGCATCCCTTGTGGGGAGCTGGTATATATACATAATACATCTTAATTTGGGAAAAAGGAATCTTAACCCTACCTTACATACATACCCAAATTAATTTCAGATGGATCTTATATCCAAATGGAAAAGGTAAAACAAATGTGATTTTGAAAGAAAATGTAGGAGAAAACTCTTCATAACTTTTAGGTCACAAAGATTTCTTAGTCAGGATACAAAGCATAAGTGATAAAGGAAAACATTGATCAAGTCAATATTTGAATTAAAAAGTTGTGTTCATTTAAAATACCATTAAGAGATTTAGAAAGGCAGACATAGAATAGAAAATTACTACAGAAAAAAACCCAACAAATCTGGACATAGTGGTGCACACCTGTAATTCCAGCACTTGGGAGGCTGAGACAGGAGGATAGCTGTGAGTTTGAGGCCAGCCTAGGCTACATAGTGAGACCTTGTCTCAAAAAAAATACAAAAAAAGTTTTGTAACAGTACAATAAATCAGCCAGATGTGGTGGCACATGCCTATAATCCCAGTACCAGGAAGCTGTGACAGGAGAATCTCCAATTTGAGGCCAGCCTGGGCTATATACCAAGTCCAATGTTAGCTTGAGCCATGCAGGGAGACCCTGTCTCAAAAAAAAAATTGACAAGCCAGGCGTGGTGGCACACGCCTGTAATCCCAGCACTGGGGAGGCTGAGGCAGGAGGATTATTGCGAGTTCCAGGCCAGCCTGGGCTACAGAGTGAGTTCAAGGCCAGCATAAACTGCAGAGCGAGACCCTGTCTCAACAACAACAAAAAGACAAAAATTTAGCTGAACCAAACAAGGGGGAAAAAATAAAAGAATACTTGAATTGCTAAAATCAAGAATGAGAGAGGAGGCATCATTACTGATATTTCGGAAATAAATAGAATTGTATAGGAACACTTAAAAATCGAAAGCTAACTAACCTAGAATAAATGGACAAATTACTTTTCTGGTTTTTTTTGAGACAAGGTCTTGCTATGTAACCCAGGCTGCCTCTGAACTCACAGCAATCCTCCTGCCTCAGCCTCTTGAGTGCTGGAATTACAGGCGTGCACCACCATACCTGGCCAACAAATTCCTTTTTTTTTTTTTTTTTTTTTTGTCTCTTTGAGACAGGGTCTTGCTATGCAGTTCAAGCTGCCCTTGAGCTTACTTTGGAGCCCAGGCTGGTCTCAAACTCAAAACGATCCTCCTGCCTCAGCCTCCCAAGTACTGGGATTATAGGTGTGTGCCACCACATCTGATTTCTCTGGGGTTTTTTTGTTTGTTTGTTTTGTGTTTTACAAATTCCTAAAAAGACAAAAATCACTAAAACTGAATTAAGAAGAAATAAAAATGTGAATAGACCCATAATGACAGCTTGAATTATAATCGTAGTTAAAACAACAAAACTAATAAACAAAAGTAAAGCCCAGATCCCAGCACTGGGGAGGCAGAGACAGGAGGATCATTGTGAGCTCAAGGCCAGCCTGAACTGCATAGCAAGACCCTGTCTCAAATGCACACACACACACACACACACACACACACACACACACACACAAAGAAAATGTGATAATGGCATAGGAATAGAACTGTAGATCAATAGAAGAACTCAGGGTGATGTACGTTGGTAGAAGTCAGGATGGTAGTTTCCCTCTGTGGGCAGAGAGCAGGGTAGGAGGAGGAAGAGGGAGGCCTCTGGGGTGGAATAATGTTTTCTTTCTTTATCTTTATGCTGGTTACATGGGTGTGATCAGTTTGTGAAAAAAATTTTAAACTATCAATATTTTCAAGCTCTGTACTTGTGCTGTACTTTGATATTAAAAAAAAATTTACTTAAAAAATCCTATGTATTCCCCCAGCTTCTTTTTAAATGCCTTTTTATTAACATGCACAAAGCCACAAAGTCTCTGGGGTACCTGTAATTGAAGGCAACTCTACTTTCTCTGACGCCACAGCACTTTGGTGACATAATCCTTTGGTGACACAGTCTTACCTAGAAATATCTGTGGGGCTGGGGATATAGCTTGGTGACATGACTGCTGGCATGGCAAACATAAGGTCCTGAATTTGATTCTTGGTACAAAAAAAAGAAAGAAAAGGAAGGAAGGAAGGAAGGAAGGAAGGAAGGAAGGAAGGAAGGAAGGAAGGAGAAAGGAAAGGAAAGGAAAAGAAAAGAAAAGAAAAAAAGAAAAAGAAAAGAAAAACATTTGTATGGAAATAGCAAGGGCTTTGGAGACCTGCTTAGTTTCAGCCACTTCCCAGGTGGGTAACCATGAACTAATTCCTCACAACCATAAGGTTCTCTGCTACATATAGCAGGATGTGACTTTACTGACTTAAGCAGAACAGGGGGTCAGTAGTTCTTGGCATTGCCAGAAAACTGGAGCCGGGCTACAGGTATGCTTCCAGGTATGCTGCCTAAAATCATATGGCACTAAAATCATGCCTAAGATCACGAAGCAGTAGCCTGCTACAAATGCCATGCTGTTGATGTTGTAGAGCATATCTCACAGATCTAGCTCCATACACAGTTCATAATGATGCTGTCTGTATGGCACTGCTGCTGCTTGAAATGGAAGGTGCCACACACCTGCCACTATGGCATATTCTGCCCAGCCCCTGTCTTTTTATGTCATTGGGTTTCACATTGAACCACCATGGCAGGAATGTCTGATTGGTAGAGTGTAGGTCATGTGCCTTTATCCTAGCTGCAAGGGACTCTGAGGAGGTGAGTGTCTGGCCCTTTTTTTTTGCTTTAAGTTTTTATAGCATAAGTCAGTCTTGATTCTTTTCGGTTTTTGAGGGAGGGTCTCACTATGCAGTGCAGGCTGGCCCTCAACTCACAGCAGTCCTTCTGCCTCAGCCTCTGGAGTGCTGGGATTATAGCTGTGAGCCACCACACCCAGCAGTCTTGAATCTTAGAGTAGATTCTCAAACATCATGGAAGTGGTCACCGAAAGAATGAAAACTGTCCCCTGCATCACCAAGGACAGTTACCTCCCTAAGTCCGTTTGCTCACTCATAGAGACAGTGAAGGTTCCTACCACTGGGAGTTATTAAGGGTGAAAGGAGCTCATGGATATAAAGGGCTTATCATATGCCCGGCAGAGTAGGAACTTCCTTGTAGTTTGTAATAAATATCATTATTGGTAATTTGAAGTTCATTCTCCTATGGTCCCAGAGCTCCCCACACCTTCACATCTCAGTATCTCATGTGTAACTGTAGGCTGTGAAAGTAGGCTTCCTTTGTCATATTTGAGCAAGCAAAGAAGGTTGCTAACTCACAGAGAGGTCTGTTGGTGGCATCCCACCTTGGCCCGCAGCCTTCAGAAATAACATAGAGGCTGGGGATATAACTCCATGGCATAAGTGCCTGCCTGGCAAGTGCAAGGTCCTGAGTTCAATTCCTGATACAAAAAAAAAAAAAAAAACAAAAACCAGCAACACAGTGTGCACAGAGATGCAGGCTATCCCACAGGGCCTAGTTAAGTTGTCAGGAAAAGGAACTGTTTAGAAGGGGTATTTGTTAGCTCTAAATTGTAGTTGAAATCAATGCCACACACGTTTGATTTAAGCCTCTTTTATTTTTAAACATTTTTTTCTGTAAGTGTTCAGTATCTTTCATTGATTCAGCGACCAAATGAAGGAGCATCTGCTCAGTTGAGAAAGGCACCTGGTCAGAAACAAAATGCATAGCTGAGTTATATAATCCCTGCCATGGAGCCTGGCTGTCAGCTCCTGGAGCGCAGGGGCCCGTCTGCATGCATTCAGCAGCACCTCAGCTGTCACACCAGAGCCCTGCCTGGGTGTTTACTGAGTTGCCTTCTTTAGTGAAAAATGAGATACAAATACTCTATTATTTGTTTCTAGGAAGAGACCACTGTGAGCAGAGAAGTCTGGAACATTTCAGACATTTTTAGAATAAAGGATAACAGAAAATATTTAAAAGAATTTGTATGTTGGCAGGGCTGAGCCTTCAAAGCAACAAATACATCCTGGTTTCCACCCCTTTCCCCTTGGGCCTAGCAGTAGGTGAAACAGGAATCAAGCTTGGGAGGGCTGAGAAATGGCTCCTTTGGCCCTGATCATGGAAGCCCAAGGGATGTCACCAAAGTGGCTTCATCCCACTTTCAGTTTAGGAGCCAGATCGCTGAGTTCCACACAAACCATGGACAAGGTTGCTGTTTTGGCTGGGTGTGGTGGTGCACTCCTATAATCCCAGAACTTGGGAGGCTGAGGCAGGAGGATCATTATGAGTTCAAGACCAGCCTGGGCTACAAAGTGAGCTCAAGATCAGTCTGAACTGCATAGTGAGACCCCCTCCCCTTCAAAATGCTGTTGTTTTGTTCAACTCACAAAGGAGTTTGTGCTTTTTAAACCCAGGATGTGATGGGGAAACCTGGTTGTGTCCTGGCTTTGCAGCTTACCAGACGCATGAGTGACTCTGGGCAAGTACTTACTCTGTTTGCTTTGAAAATTCTCTGTGAGTAGGAAATAACACCTCCCAGGGCTACTGGGAAAATTAAATCCTATGAGATAACTGATGCAAAAATACCTTTCAGAGTGCCTGGTACTTGGAGGAAATTTATGCACAGAAGGAAGATAAGATGGAGGAGCCGAGTATGGTTGCGCACGTCTGTCATCCCAGCACTTGGGAGGCTGAGGCAGGAGGATCACTGCGAGTGTGAGACCAGCCTGGGCTACAAAGTGAGCTCAAGGCCAGCCTGAGCTGCATAGAGAGACCCTGTCTCAAAAAACAAAACAAAACAAAACAAAACAAGATGGAGGAGGAGGAGGAGGAGGAGGAGGAGGAGGAGGAGAAAGGGCAAATTTACTAGTTATTTCTCTAGATCTATTCGAGGGAGTTTTGTTTCATTTGATTTTTTTCTTAGTGCTGGGGATTGAACCCAGGGTCTCTGCATAATGCTGGCTGTCATTTACTAAGCATCATCTGGGCCCCAGGCACTGCATTCAAGCTGCTTGTGCAGCTCTGGACTCACAACAATCCAGGGAGGCAAGTACTGCCGTGTCCACTTCATGGTTATTAGGAAGTCAAACACGGAAAGGTTGGCTCACTCTCCCCAGGCCACACACCAGGAAGCAGGGCTTGGAGGCAAGTCTTTGCTTTGCTTTTCTTTCTTTTTGTATCGGTAATCGAACTCAGGACCTTGCGCTTGCCACGCAGGCACTTGTACCACTGAGCTATATTCCTGGCGAAGGCGAGTCTTCTTAATTCCATAATGTTTCCCTTTATCTGGAGACTGTTCTCCAGCCTAGCTCTCTGCAGAGAAATGGTCTGGGAATGTGCTGCTTTGGATATGTCCAGTCTCTTCTTGGTGACCAGGAAGAGCAGAGGTTACACAGCTGCAATGTAATCAGCTCCAGGTACGGGTCCTGGGAGGAAAGGTTACCAAGGTTTCTTAGGGAGCCAACTGAGTCAGGGTCCACCCTCCCGGAGGAGAGGAGGAGCCCTGCCCAGGTCAGGACTGGCCAAGGCCCTGGACAATACAAGCTCTGGTCCTAGGGGCCACCGAGCCTCAAGGTCACCCTGCACCTTCTACTGATTCTTTTCTAATGAAGCAGAAATCTCTTGGGTGGGGGAAAGTCCACTTTTCTGGTAACTTTTCATAAAGGAAGAGGCATGTGTTGAGCAGTCATTGGTTACCTCGGAGCGGAAGAGGTTACAAATTAACAGGTTGGCTTTCTGGTTAGTCCACATTAGTTCCCCTGGCACCGCATGACGGGGTGGAGTAGTTTACTCTGCGATGCTGTGGATCTGGCACTGAGTCTGAGACGAGCCCGGTGGCAGAGCCTGGGCAACCCTCTCCTCAGCATCCCCTGAGCCCCGACTCCTGACCAAAAGAGTCATATGTGTCTGTCTGTCTGTCTGCAAGCCGGTCTGTCTAGAGAGCTCTCACAAGCTCCAGCCCTTGTGAGGAGGCAGCCCCACCGATTTGAGTGGATTCCCAGCAGAGCTCTATCTCATCTAATGCCAAAATCACGTCCCACAGCTTTCTGACAGGGTGGCAGCAGAGAGGCAGACACAGTCAGGGTGGACTAAGGTTAGGGAAGCGGCAGGGATTGTTCGAAAGATGCTCCGCAGCCTGACCAGAAGGAACTCATAGTGGAGCTGCCAGGGAAGTGTGCTTCCGGGTCTGCACTCTGGAGAAAGCTCTTTGGACAGGAGCACAGGGCGGCGGGACAGGGGTCACCGAGTCTCCGAGGGGAGGTCAGCAGGGCTGAAGGTCACCGCTGTAGGCTGTTGGCTGCCGTTGCTGTTCAGGGCCACAGCAGAAGGAGCAACTGGCTTGGGGCCCTTGGGCTCCAGCTCCCGCCGCGTCCTCATTTTCCTGTAACAACACAGACACACAGGGCTGAGTCTTCTCCCTTACATGCCATGGGAACAGCCCTGGCTCAGGGGGAGATCACTGCGAACTCACGTCATTTAATCGCCAGCGTAGGATTTTTTTTTTTTTTTTTTGTCTTTTTGAGACACAGTCTCACTCTGCAGTTCAGGCTGGCCTTGAGCTCACTTTGTAGCCCAGGCTGGTCTCAAACTCACAACGATCCTCCTGCTTCAGCCTCCTGAGTGCTGGAATTACAGGCGTGTGCCACCACATGCGGCTGTCAGCCACAGGATTTTACCATGGGCAGGGAACTTGGACATCAACCAGCCTGACCCTGCAGTTTTTGTTTAGCTTAGATTAGATACTTTTATTTGTTCCTGTTAATGAGGAAGTATAGCATCAGAGAAGTGGCCAAGCTCAATACAAAATGATTTTTTTTGGTATCGGGAATTGAACTCAGGACCTTGTACTTGCCAGGCAGGCAGTTGTGCCACTGAGCTATATCCCCAGCCCTCAAGACAAAATGAAAATATTACTGCACACATTTCCTGTTCAAAGCCTCAGCATGAGTTAAATTTTGTAAGACCATTATACTTGCTAGATTTATTGCTGGAAATATTTAAGAGCTTTTTACACAGTTGAGAAGAGAATGTGCTTAAAACACATCTGCCGTCTTCATTTCATATGCCATGAAATTCAGTGACTAACAATCATCATGAATGCTAATGTCTATATGATCCTTGGCCTTATTGGCATATCGTAATTCTTTTTAAAGAACTTCAAATTCTCAGAGAAGTTGCACAAACAGTACAATGAATACCCCCACGTCCTTCGCTGAACAAGCCACCAAATTAACAGTCCTCTTGTTCTCACTCCCTCTTCATGCATGGCTCTGTTTTTTTTTTTTTGTTGTTGTTGTTGTTTTTGCAGTACTGGGGATTGAACTCAGGACCTTGTGCTTGCCAGGTAGGCACTTACTCTACCGAGCTATATCCCCAGCCCCATGCATGGCTCTGTTGATTTTTTTTTTTTAACTTGAGATTGGACCCAGAGTGTTGAGCTATAGCCCCAGTTCTTTAAAAAAAAAAAAAATTTTTTTTGGCCAGGTATGTTGGAACTTGCCAGCACTTGGGAGGCTGAGGCAGGAGGATCATTTCAAGTTTGAGGCCAGCCTGGGCTACAAAGTGAGCTCAAGGCCAGCCTGAACTGCTAGTGAGACCCGGTCTCATAAAGACAAACAAAATAAAAATAAAATAAAAATAAAAAGTTCTACAGACTCCTCTGGACAAGGGCATCTCCAATAAGTTCATAATGGGATCATCCCATTTCTAGGCCCTTCCAATGTTGTTTTTTTTCCCTTTTTCTTTGAGACAGGGTCTTGCTGTGTAGCCCAGGCTGGCCTTGAACTCCAGGTGATCCTCCTGCCTCAGCCTCCTGAGTGCTGGGATTTTACATGCATGTCAGCACACCCAGCCCTTGCATTGTAAAGGTGACAAAATTAAGACAGAGATTGAGGGGCTGGGGATATAGCTCAGTGGAATAAGCGCTTGCCTAGCAAGCGCAGGGTCCTGAGTTCGATCCCCAGTACCGCAAAAAAAAAAAAAAAAAAAAAATTAGGTACTCCTAAAAAAACAAAACTTAAAAAAAAAAAAAAAAGACAGAGATTGAATAATTTACCAGGTTTTAAAAGACCAAAGACAGAACCCAGTTGTCTCAAATGCAAGCCCAGCCTCAGTGTAAGCAGTGTGAGGTGATTGGGGGTCTTCACTTGGGTTACAGCTAGCAAAGGGGCCCAGTGCTCCAGCAACCATGTAGAGCAACAAAAGCGGACATTTGGGTTTGATGCCATTTCTCGGTTTGGGAAAGACCCAAATAATAATGCCCTAAAGATCTTTTTGTTTTGTCTTTTTTGAGACAGGGTCTTACTGTGCAGTTCAGGCTGAACTTGAGGCTCATTTTGTAGCCCAGGCTGGTCTGGAACTCCCAACGATCCTCCTGCCTCAGCCTCTCAAGTGCTGGGATTACAAGTGTGCGCCACCGCACCTGGCTAAGATTTTTAAAATCATATTCAATGTTATTGTTATTATTATTACTGCATTTTCTTTGAAACCAGATAGACTGGGCTTGAATCCCAGTTCTGCTATTGAGGGCTGAGCAACCCTGGGCACGGCCTTAAACATCCTGTAGCTGTTTCCAAAGGAACAGCTGAGACAGCTCCGAAGCCTGGGCGTCCATACCTGTTGTACACCTTCAGCAGGACCAGAACCGTGGTGAAGATGACGATGGTGACCACCACAATGGCCGCAGTGATGGCTCCAGCACCTGCAGAGGAGAGCCACCAGGGGGTGATGTGCAGGCTGACCGCAGGCAGGGAGGGCCCGCTGCAGCACCCAACTCCCCACTGAGCCAGCGGAAGGAGGAAATGCTCGCTGCAGACTGAGACAGCGGCACCTCTCCAGTGCATGCACCTCTAACCCAGATGGGCTGTGGCTTGGTTACTTTTCTTTCATTGCTGAGACAAAATACCTGACGTCCAAAATGAAGGAAGGAAAGGTTTATTTAGCTCACAGTTTGTGCCTCCACTTCAGTCCATACTTGGCTGGCTCAGAGGCAGAGTAGCACATGGCAGAGGGCAAACTGTTCATGGCAGCAGAGCTCAGCAAAAACAACCAGCAAAAGGGAGGAATTGCAAGCAAGCATCCTCTCTCCTTCCCCTACACTGTAAACAGGCTACCCCCACCCAGGGGCGCGGAGCTCTCACACAATCTCCATGCCTTCCTCTTCCACAGGCTCAGGATGTATACAAAGTAAGCACCCTGGGTTCCCGCTGAGTCACTCAGCCAAACCTCTAGACTCCCCAAGTTCATACAGTGTTATCAACCATAACATTCCACCCCTTGTGAACTTGGCAACCAGACACACTTCTTTAAGCCAGTTTCCAGATATAAAGACATTATATTACATTAGAACCATAACAGGCTGGGAGGACCACAGCCCCAGCCTGTCATCCGCCCACCTCTGTCCTAGACCGAGTGCATTCCTGTCAGCCCCTCTATAGCTTCCAGCTTCTTGTGTAAAACAAACAAGCAAGTCGCTGCCCTGTTCTCCCTAGATATTCCAGGCTGGCCTTGAACTCACTATGTAGCCCAGGCTGGCCTCAAACTCAGCAATCCTCCTGCTTCAGCCTCCTGAGTGCTGGGGTGACACCTGCCATCCACATGACTGGCCTCCCTGCTTTATTTTATTTTATTTCTTTTTTTTTTTTTTTGTCTTCTTGAGATAGGGTCTCACTATGCAGCTCAGGCTGGCCTTGAGCTCACTTTGTAGCCCAGGCTGGTCTTGAACTCGCAGTGATCCTCCTGCCTCAGCCTCCTGAGTGCTGGGATTACAGGCATGTGCCACCACACCAGGGTCTCCCTGCTTTAGATTATAAAAAAGTTATATTTGCCTATTAAATGTTTATTAATACTTGTAGAATAATTTATTAATCATATGTCTGAAAAGGCCATCCTGAGAAAATATTCCTAAATGTGGAAAAATAGGCACTTGGTAAAAATGTAACCATCTTCCACACTGTTTTATAATAAGCTCATAAACATCTTTCCATGTAATTACTTTTTTTTTTCCATGACTGTTGGTTTTTCTTCTTTCTTTTTGCAGTCTGGGAGATTGAACCTAAGTCCTTGTGCGTGATAAACAAGTACAGATACCCCTCACTTCACAACATACCCACTTAATGACTGCTTGGACTTACAGTCAAGGGGAGGGGAGCTGTTCAGACTTCTGACTTGTATGTTTTGGGGGTAGAGCACACCTTGTTTATGCAGTATTAGAGCTACTGCTGCTTGTGCTGCAGAGTGCAGTACTGTACTTTTATGTTCTGTTGTATGTTACAGTACTGCATGTGAGAGTGATGCAAATAAACTTGGAGTGGCGGCGCACACCTGTAACCCCAGCACTCGGGAGGCTGAGGCAGGATTGCTGCAAGTTTGAGGCCAGGGTGGGCTACAAAGTGAGTTCAAGGCCAGTCTGGGCTATGTAAGTGAGTTCTGCTTCCCGGCCTGAGGGCTGGTTACACTGGTGCATACACTTAGTGACAATTTACTTACCTTATGATTTGGACACTTGTGTGAATGTATATAAACCTTTCTAAAATGGCTTTATTAGGCCAGGGATATAGCTCAGTGGTGCAACTGCCTGCCCCGCAAGTGCAAGGTCATGAGTTTAATTCCCGGTACCAAAAACAAAACAAAAACCAAAAAAAAACCCTACAATGACTTTATTTGCTGAGTCTGGTAACCCTATGCAGGAGGATACAATTGCTTAGTGAAGAGCCACTACTTTTGGTTAAGTAAAAACAGTTATTCCCCCTGGCAGGCTGGCTGTCACTGTGTCCGTCCCAGACACCAGCTTGAGACTGTCTAGAGAGTCACACAGCAGACCTCGGTGCTTCAGCTGCTCAGCTGGCAAGGCGTAGGGTAATCGGGCAGGCCTGTGCTGAGAGCCGCCCTGCTGGGTCTCCACCGAAAGTCCATGGTCTCCAACCCTTAATCTGGCCACCAATAGGGGCCACAGCCTGGGGCTGTCTGTCAAGGGTGTGAGGGAGCCATCTCTGCAAGAGGGGAAACCTGTGTCATTCATCTACACAGAGCTGAGAGAAATGGGAGGAAGGGACTCAAACATCTCCCTATAGAATGCTTCCTTCCTTCCTTCCTTCCTTCCTTCCTTCCTTCCTTCCTTCCTTCCTTTTCTCTATCTCTCTCTCTCTTTCATTCTTTCTTTGTTTTTCGAGACAGTTTTCCTATGCAGTTCAGGCTGGCCTTGAACTCATTTGCTATCCCAGGCCGGCCTAGACCTTGCAGTGGTCCTCCTGCCTCAGCCTTCCAAGTGCTGGGACTACAGGTGTGCACCACCATGCCTAGCTGAAACATTTTAAAAGAAATTCAAATTCTTATTGCCCTCTATGACCCCATATGAAAACAACAGTAGTAGCAGGGATTCTAATGATGGTGCCAGTTAGGTATGCACTGCAGGCTACGGGGTTAGTCTATGATCTTTACACAAGTGAGTGATCTCCTCCAGTTCTCACAAGTATTTCATGTGGCTGCTTCATGAATATCCCCATCTTATAGATGAGGGAACTGAGGCCTAGAGCACAGAAACCATGTGTTCAGGGCCATGCAATTGGCAAGTGGCAGAACTGGGTCAGCACACAGAGAGCCAGCCTCTGTCTCAGGGCCCGCAGTCTTGACCTCTGCACCCCAAGCGGACCCTGACTCTTGTCCTGCCAACCCGCCCCTGCCTTCGAGCCAGATAGGCCTTACTCTTGTAGAGGAAGTCTTCCTCCCTCGTGGTCATGTTCAGAGAGAAGAAGGTGGAATCCCCCAGAGTGGTGGGAGTGGTCATCTTGAAGCTGGGGAGAGTGAAAAAGAAATTTGCTTATAACTAGAGTAAGTCTTATTATTCCTTTTTTTTTTTTGTCTTTTTGAGGCAGGGTCTCTCTATGCAGTTCAGGCTGGCCTTGAGCTCCCTTTGTAGCCCAAGCTGGTCTCGAACTCCCAAAGATCCTCCTGCCTCAGCCTCCTGAGTGCTAGGATTATAGGCGTGCACCGCCACACCCAGCGACCCTATTTTAAATAACAGCAACAATACCCACCTCCCTGAAAACCCAGGAAAAATGGTAGCCCTATGTATGATGGTGGGCATTCATAAATTAGAGCTGGGGATTTGAAGTTCAAATTAAGGAAAAATCCTTTCTATTAAAATAAGCACGGACAAATAAGAGAATTTGGAAAGGAAGCTTATTCCTAAGGAGAGATGCCTACCCTGGGTACTGCAGTCCACACGCAAGTGCTTAAACCTTCCACTTCTGCCCCTCCCCAACCATGCTGAGATTTGTCAGCGATGCTTTCTTATTACTTATTCATTCATTCATTCTTGGTTTTTTGAGATAAGGTCTTGTAGTTCAGGCTGGCCTTAAACTCACTGTGTAGCCCAGGCTGGCCTTGAACTCAGGGGTCCTCCTGCCTCAGCCTCCCAAGTACTGGGATTACAGGGGTGAGCCACCACAAGGTGGCTTTTAATTCCTTTTAAAAACAGAAATACGAGTACATAGGCACTGACCAAGGGTCACTTAGTGAGAGAGAAGCAACACCATCACGGGATAACCCAGAGGGCTCCTGAGGGTACACCCACAGTGAACTCGGCGTGCACAAAAATAACCAGCCACCGACAAAACAGCTGCCAGTTGTCATGACCTTGTGCCAGGTATTTCTTAACCATGTGCTGATTCAATTAGCAAAATGCCATTTAAGACAGGATTTCCTTTCCTTTCATGTTTTTTTTTCCTGTCTTTTTGAGACAGGGTCTCACTATGTAGTGCAGGCTGGCCTTGAGCTTACTTTATAGCCCAGGCTGGTCTTTAACTAGCAAAGATCCTCCTGCCTCAGCCTCCTGAGTGCTGGGATTGCAGATGTGTGCCAGCACGCCCGGCCCTTTTTTTTTTTTTTTTTTTTTTTGTGGTACTGGGGATCAAACTTAGGACCTTACACTTGCTAGGCAGGCGCTTATGCCACTGAGCTATATCCCCAGCCCTTGGCCCTTTTCCTTTTGTTTTAAATGAGGACTCAGACCCAGGGCTATAAAGCCCCCTCTCTGTAATCATGCAGCTTGGAAACTGCACAACTGCCATTTGAACTCAAGCCTGGCAAATTGTCCCTGAGATGCCCCAGTCACTGCAAGAATCTACATGCACACACGCAGGCATGCACACGCTTGCACAGGTGAGCACTGACCAGTAATGTTGCCTCCTAAGCTCACAGGACACAGGCTCCTCCACAGGGCCTTCAGGGGTGATCTCCTGGACGCCGAATGCCAGGTGCAGACTCCTTCTTGGGTGGACCTGGTTCCTCTTCTTTCTAGGAGAAGAGTGAGCGACCCCAGGGCAGAACTCGCCTCATTCCAGCTCGCTGGCTCTCAATTACGTCTCTGTTCCTGCAGTCAGAGAAGGCGGGAGGGAGTGTCGGGGAACGTGGAAGCCAAAGACGTGGGAGCTGCCATGTGTGGGCCCCGGCGCGCGCCTGCCAGGGAGGTGCAGCGGCGGGCGGGGGGGGGGGTCCCCAGGCCACGAGGATTTGCGAGGGCGAGGCTGGCCTTGGTAGACAGGTTAATTTAATAGCAACAACAACACGCATGCAGTGATTCACCGGAGTGATCTCATTTAACCCGCAGGCCTACCCAGCAAGGAGGGTGCGCTCCATGGGCAGGCCCTACAGAGCAGGGCTCAGGGCAGAGCAGAGATCCCCCCAGAGCTCCCAAGGCTGACGTGACAAGCACTCTGGGACCCAAGCTGGGGTCTGTCCGAGGCCACAAGCCCTTCTCCTCAACCCTCCCAAGAAATGTACGAGGCACGGGGGACCCCCGTTCGACACGGGGCTTTGAGGAGAAAACCCGCCAGGCTGGGGCACGGCAGGCAGCGCCCTGCGCTCCTGACCCTGACTCCTACCCCACTGGTCCCGGCCCTCGGCCTCTCTCTGAGTCTCTGTCTTCAGCCAAGCTGTAGTCACATTCACAGCACGGACGACAGTGAACTGTTGTTCCTTTGGGCTGTTTACAAATGGCCTTGCGTGGGAGGTCAGTTTGGGAAGCGGCGGCGGAGGGTGAGGGTCATTTACTTACTGACTCATTGCTCTCTGGCTGTCCCTCCGTCAAGTGTCAGAGCCATTATCCGGGAGATAAACGGTGCCACCCTGTCCTCTGCCCCCAGTGCCGCTTTCCCTCTTGCCTGGCTTACAAGCTCCTCCCTGGATAAGCTTCACCAGCACACATTCCCAGCCCCAGCGGACACCCCACAAATGGCCAGGTGCAGCTCAAAGTAGGTAAGCAGCAAAGGCCCCTGGTGCTGCTGGAGTTTCTGCAGTTGGAACGACTTAGACGTCCCCAGAGCCCCTCTAATCCTCCTGGCCATTGTGTTGTACTCTGTACTCACACCCTTGGAAGATAGTCCACATATTTCAGTAATTCGTTCTCATATACTGGTTGCAAAGACTTAACTAGATTAATTGTTTTTTTTCTTTTTGAGACAGGTTCTCGCTCTGCAGTCCAGGCTGGCCTTGAGCTCCCTTTGGAGCCTGGGGTGGCCTCAAACTCACATCCATCCTCCTGCCGCAGCCTCCCAAGTGCTGGGATTACAGGTGTGCACCACCGTGCCTGGCGAGAAATCTTTTTCTAAATGGATTTCCCCGGGATGGAGGATGACCTACCCAAGTTTGTCTAAAGTAAGCCAGTCGACATGCACAAAACAGAATAATGTGGAGTCACTGGTGACCTCTGTGGTTTACTCCACACAGTGAAAATAACTGGAATTATCTTCATTTCCTGTAGTCCTATAACCCAACTCTGCAAGCCATAGAATTACCTGCACTCTCTTTGCTGAATGCCTAAAATGTTTTCTGGATGCTTCTTGTATAAAGGCGCTGTCTGTTATGGCTTGAGTCTAGATGTCCCCCCACAGCCTCATTCTGGGTTAGGTGGCCCCTTCTCAGAGGCTGAATCTGGAGTGTGTGGATGGCCAGTGGTGCAGCGCTGGGATGGAGGGTGGGTGACTGCTGGATCAGTCCTCTGGCTGGATTGGTGCCGCCCTAATCCTGTAGACTGGGTGTGATATAAGAGAGAGAAGGACCCTCCCACCTCCTTCTCTGTCTCTCTGTTTTTCTTTTTTCTTTTTTTTTCTGTTCCGTCTTTGTTAGACAGGGTCTCACTATGCAGTTCAGGCTGGCCTTGAGCTCACTTTGTAGCCCAGGCTGGTCTCGAACTTGCAACAATCCTCCTGCCTCAGCCTCCCAAGGGCTGGGATTATAGGTGTGCGCCACCATGCCCAGCTCTTTCTCTCTCTCTCTCTCTCTGCTGCTTTTGCTGTCTTCTGTCACCATGAACTGTTGCCCCTCTGCCATGTACTACCCTGCCTTGGAGCCAGGCAACTATGGACTGAAACATCTACAAATTGTGAGCTGGATAATATCTTTCTTCCTTTGACTTTGGGTGTTGGGTATTCTGTCCCAGCAAGGAGAGAAAAGTAACTATAATGGGCACTGTCAGACAATTTGCAGTTAAGTATTTACTCTAGACAGTGTAAACCTGCCTAACCTTATCTCTCGAAGTCAAATTGTGTCTGTAGAAGATATAATTGTGGCTAGGCGTGGTGGCACACGCCTGTAATCCCAGCACTCAGGAGGCTGAGGCAGGAGGATCCTCACAAGTTCAAGACCAGCCTGGGCTACAAAGTGAGCTCAAGGCCAGCCTGAACTGCAGAGCGAGACCCTGTCTCAAAAAAAGAAAGAAAGAACTGTGATGCCCGGTATGGTGGCCCAGGCCTGTAATCCCAGCACTTGGGAGACAGAAGCAGGAGGATCACCAGGCTGGGTACAAAGTGAGTTCAAGGCTAGGCTAAATTACATAGCGAGACCCTGTTCTTAAAAAATAAAAAACTGTTCACTAGAAATATTTGACAATGTACGTAGTAGTCTATAGTGACACTGTTCCATGTTTATATTTTTGCTACACCCTCTTTTTGTGAATATTCTCAAAAAGCTTGGTAATATCTTTCTGTATTACCATAAAAAAAGAAAGCCCTTGATGTACTAAGGCGTGGGGGTTGGTTTCTGCCAGTCACCTGACGCGAACGGGCGATTTCCCCGTGACTTATCTCCTCCACGGCCAGGAGCCCACTGTCATTCCTAAGCGGTCCTCTGAGTGATGAGCTGTTCTGCAGAAAGCTGCCCGTCATGATGGCACCTTGCGATTTGCACCCACTGGTCCTCGTCGTCTTCTGAGGTCCTGCTATCCCTCCCACCTGACAACCTGTTAGGTTTAGAGCGCTTCTGTGTATGAAGATTGAATTCAAACTTGGCTCCCAGTTAAGGAGCCCGTCTCAGAGCGACAACGCTACCTCTCACCAGTAGGTGGCGACAGCAGTTGTTTGCAGGTTGATAAACATTAAACTCTCTAAGGTGAGAAACTTTCTGCTTTTGAAAACAGCAACTGTACGTCCTTGGACAACTTTCTTTTCTGGAATAAATATTCTCAAGTCCTCCAGACAGCCCATACGGTGATGGTATCCCTCATTCCTCTGTGTTTCAACGTCCACCTTAAATATGGGCTACACAAGTACATCCGGGCCTCTGAAAGGACCTGAAACTCCCAGAATGACATTGTCTTGCTATTTCTCAGTCCTTAGCCTGAATTCTGCTACTTATTTGTTGTGTGACCTGAGCCAACTTTTTTTTTATGGCTTGGCTCTCTGAGCTGTAAAATAGAATGTCATAGCCCTGTAGGGTTGTTGGGGGCATTAAATGTGAACCAAAACGTCCTACACTTAGCTTAGTGGCTACACTCAAAATCTGTTCATACTACACGGAGCCATGGAAAGAAGCAGTTCATTAGCAGCCACAGTGCTGCTCACAGACACAGCACTGATCCCCATTCTTTCTTGTTTACAGTCAGTCAGAACCTAACACGGGCCAGCGGGAGGCTGAGGCAGGAGGGTCGTTATGAGTTCGAGACTAGCCTGGGCTACAAAGTGAGCTCAAGGCCAACCTGAACTGTATAGTGAGACCCTGTCTCAAAAAAGATGAAAAAAAAAAAAAAAGAAAGAAAAGAAAAGAAAATGAGGCAGTGGCAGCAGCAGGATAACGACTGGTGACCGTATTCATTCTGTCGAGTCCACTGCCCAGGATCCCAGTCTGTACTCACACGAGTGACTTTTGGAAACGCAGCACAGGACTTTGCATTTGTCTGTCGGTCTTGGCCTTGTTGATTTGGGCCTTCGGGAGAGTAGTTCTGGCTCCCCCTGGGGGGCTCTTGAGAATACCCGGCAGCATTGCAACACAGCACAGTTCTGAGTGCCTCATGACCCAGTGGGGGCTGTGGGGTCAAGGGGACTTGGATTCTAATCCCGACCAGCCCCCTGGGACACTTCCGCGGGGCTCAGGGTTCTCATCCGTAGCGCGGGGCTCACATGTGCCATGTGGTAGGGCTGTGAGACTTGCTGGGGACCGCACCTGCCCCGCAGAGCACCTGGCGAGCAGTGGTGCCAGGTCACTGGCCACTCCTAGCTCCTCTTCCCCTCCCGTCTCCAGTCCCGTCCTGCCTGCTCCTCCCGGACTCTTACATGGTTGAGCATAGAAGCAGGGAGACCGGGAAGCCAGACCTGGCAGCACAGGCTCACAGTGCAGGGGCTGGAAGAGGGGCTCCCCAGGGCCTCCCTCCCCACCTCCACTGAGAGCAGGGGCGGGGAACTGTGAAATCTCACCCGGAGGCAGAGAGTCCCAAGGGAATGGTGGGCGCAGGGGCCGCTCGGTGGGCAGGGAAGGCCAAGCTGCAGGTTCATAACGTGGGATAAAATTCAGGGGCCAGGGGCCCCACCTGCCACGTGACCTTAAAAAGTCACCTATTCTCTTGGACTTGGATTGTGGGTCCAAAAGGGCCCCACTGGGAGACAATCTTCAAGCTCTTTCCAACCTGTGGTTCTGGGGCTCAGAGCAGCCATTTATAGCTTAACTGAAGAACCAGGGTATCCCAAAGGCGTGTCCTTCCTTGTAAACACTGACTTGTGAGTTGTTAGAAGAGGGAAATAGGTGTGAGCACATTCCTGGAGGCAGCTGAGACTAGAACAATCCCAGGAGAGCAACAGGGAGGGGTTTGCTTGGCAAGAGTTCATAGGGAGCCCCTGGGAATGCATCTCCAAGCATTCTGCTGGGTACACAGTAATTCAAGTTGCCTGAATCCTAATGGCCACTTCCGGTGTCCTTTGTTCCCGTGAGGTCGCATGCCACCCCGTCTATTCTGCCTTTGAGGGTTCTGTGCCACTGTGTCTCATAACTCCCAACGATGGGTTCTGGTTATTTTGTCTGTTTATTTGATTGGTTGGTTTGTTTTTTTATACAGGATCTCTTTAAAAAAATTACTTTCCCTTCCTTCTTTTCTCCTTTCCCTCTCCCAGTTGTTCTTCCCTTTTGAGCAGTTTCTTTCCCTTTCACAATATCTGTTGTACCTTTTGGATCTTATTTACTCTTTCAGCTTCTCACACTAGGAAGACAATACAATGTTTACATATGTGAATCTGATTTCTTTCATTTATGAGTATGGTCCCTAGTTGCATCCATTTACCTATAAAAACCTCGAGTTTATCTTTCTTCACAGCTGAGTAGTGCTCCATTGACAACTACAAATACACCAGAAGAAAGATGACTATTCATAAAGTCTTTGCCTATACCAATGTCTTCAAGGGTTTTACCTGTTCTATCTTCAAGCAGATTTAATGTTTCTGTTTTAATTTTTTTGTGTCCTTTTTTTTTTTTTTTTTTGAGACAGGGTCTTGCTATGCAGTTCAGGATGGCCTTGAGCTCACTTTGTAGCCCAGGCTGGTCTTGAACTTGCAACAATCCTCCTGTCTCAGCCTCCCAAGTGCTGGACTTACAAGGTGTATGCCACCCTGCCTGGTCTGTTTTAATATTTCAATCTTTGATCCATTTCTAATTTAGTTTAGTACATGGTGAAAGATATGGGTCCAATTTTAATCTTTGATCTGTGCAGAGCCAATTTTACCAGCACCATTTATTAAAGAGGCTAACTTTCTTTCAGTGAATGTGCTTGTGCTTGGCACCTTTGTCAAAGATAAAATGACTGAGTACGTATGGAGTTGTTTCTACATTTTCTAATCTGTTCCACTGACCATTGGGTCTATCTCTTTTTTGCCAGTACCACACTATTTTTATCACTGTAGCTTTATAGTATAATTTCAAGTCAGGGATTATGATATCCCCTGCCTTGCCTTTGTTGCCCAGAATTGCCTTTGCTATTGTAGGTCTCTTCTGGTGCCAAACGAATTTTAGGATTGCTTTCTCTAATTCTGTGCAGTATGCTATTGGAATTTTGATTGGAATTGTATTATATCTGTATAACAGTTTTGGAAGTGTGGCTCTTTTTACTATTTTGGCTCTTCTACCCAAGAGCAAGGGACACCTTTCCATTTTCTGATGTCCTCTTCAATCCCCGTTTTCAGAGTACTGTAGTTTTCAGTGTAGAGGTCTTTTACATCCTTCATCAAATTGATTCCTAGGTATTTTGGGTTTTTTCCCCCTTTGGATGCTATTGTAAAAGGTATTCCCCTAATTTCTCTCTCAGTGAAATTGTTATTTGTGTACAGGAAGGCTACTGATTTTTGAGTGCTGACTCTGTATCCAGCTGCATAACTGAATTTGCTTATTAAATTTGCCAGTTTTTTTAGTGGAGTTTTTGGGATCTTCTATGTACAGTATCATGTCATCTGCAAATAGCAATAATTTAACTTCTTCCTTTCCTATCCTTATTCCTATTATTTCTTTCTCTTATCTAATTGCTTCAGCTAAAGTTTCCAGGACTATGTTGAATCAGAGTGCAGACAGTGGACATCCTTGTCTTGTTCATGATTTTAAAGAAAAAGCTTTCAGTTTTTGTGCATTTATCCATTTATGGTGTTGGTTGGTGGTTTGTCATAGATGGCTTTTATCAGATTGAAATAAAGACCATCTATTCCAATTTTCTTTTTTTATTCCAATTTTCTATAGGGTTCTAATCACGAATGGGTGCTGGGCTTTGTCAAAAAGCTTTTTCTGCATCTATTGAGATGACCTTTGTGGAGAAGGGCATTCTTTAGTTAATTTTTCAATGTATTGCCTTAGGTATAACGGGACCTAGGTTGTTGTGTTCTGGAGGAAGTCTAACAAAAAGCTTTGTAAGCTCTGGTGCTGACACTAAATGTTTTGCTGTGATATGCAGAAAGGAATGGTGACATGATGGCTATCTAGTCAAGTCTCATGCCTATGGTAATTGAGTTGTGTTCTTCTTGCTGAAATGGTTAATATCCACCTTGTGGCTCAGGTGCCTCTTTTGTTTTATCTCAATAAAAGGTTACTGAAAAGGTGATTCAGGGCTGCAGACAAGAGAACTGTAAGCCCCCAGATCTGAGGACATTGTCTCTCTTGTATTTCTTTTTCTTCTTACTTTTTTATTCATCCACAGGTACCTCGTTTTTGGGACCTGTTCACCCTGGACAGAAATGGATATTAGACCAACAGACCTTATCATTTTTTTTTCCTTGGCTCTGTTAATATGGTGTACTACATTTATTGATTTATGTATGTTGAACCCTCCTGCATCCCTGGGATGAATCCCACTTGGTCATGCTGTATAGTCTTCTTGATGATTTGCTACCCTCTGTTTGCCAGTATGTTATTGAGGGTTTTTGCATACATGTTTATTAGGGAGATTGGCCTTTACTTTTCTTTCTTAGTTGGGTCTTTCTGCAGTTTTGGTATCAGGGTAATGCTTGCTTCCAGGAATGAATGTGGGGGTATTGCTTCCTTTTCAACTTCATTAAAGTATCTGAGAAGTGGTGTTAGTCTTCTCTAAATTTCTTATAGAATTTAGCAGTGAATCCATCAGGGCCTGGGCTTTTCTTTGTCGGTAGGTTTTTAATTACATCTTTGATTTTATTGATTGATATTGGTTTACTTAGGATTTTTATATCTTCTTGATTCAGCTTTGGTGATTCATATGTATCTAGGAATCTGTCCATTTCTTCTGCATTCTCCATCTCATTAGAATACAGGTTTTCAAAGTAAGTTTGGAAGATCTTCTGGATTTCTGCAGGTCCATTGTGATTTTACCCTTTTTATTCCTAATTGCATGGATTTGGGTCTTTCTTTCCTTTTTTGGATAAGGTTGGATAAGGGTTTGTCCATTTTATGTAATCTTTCAAAGAACCAAGTCTTTGATTCATTGGTTCTTTGTATTGTTTTCTTAGTCTCCAATGTGTTAATTTCTGCTTTGATCTTTATAATTTTCTCCCTTGTACAAGCTTTTGGCTTCTCTTCTCTTCTTTTTCTAGAGGTTTGAGGTTCACCATTAATTTCTTTATTTGTTCTTGCTCCGTTTTCCTTATATGGATATTCACGGCTATAAATTTCCCTCTTAGGACTGTTTTAACTATATCCCATAAGTTCTAGTATATTGTATTGTCATCATCAGTTAATTGTAGAAACTGTCTTATTTCTTCTTTAATTTCATCTGTGACCCATTGGCTGTTCAGGAGGGTGCTATTTAATTTCCATGTGTTTAGGAAGTTCCACTTTCATTGCACTATGGTCTTACGCATGGGATAATTTCAATTCCTTTGCATTTACTTAAGCATGTTCTGTGAGCTAGTATGTGGTCCATTTTGGAGAACGTCCCATGTGCAGCTGAGAAGAATGTGTATTCTGATGTTGTGGGGCAGAACACTCTGTAGACATTTACTAAGTCCATTTGTTCAAAAATTTGGTTCAGTTCTAATATTTCACTGTTGATTTTTTTTGTCTCGATCTGTCTTTTTGCTACAGTGGGGTATTGAGATCCCCCAATACAATTGTATTAGTGCTTATTTGGTTTTTCATGCTCATTAATATTTGTTTTATATAATTGGGTGCACTGGTATTTGTTACATATATATATATATATATATATATATATATATATATATAATATGTTTATGATTGTTATCTCTTGCTCTTGGATTGTTCCCTTTACAAGGACGTAGTGGCTTTTTTATTTCTCTTAATCAGTTTTGACTTGAAATTCACTTTGTCTGCAAGTAGAATAGCTACCCCTACTCTTTTTCTTGATTCCTGTCTGATGGAGCATTGTTTTCTGTGTTTTTTTGTATGCACAATATTGTTGGATTTTTGTTCTTGATCCATTCTGGTAATCTATGTCTTTTGATTGGTGAATTCAGGCCATTAACATTGATGGTTATAACTGATACGTATTGACTTAACCTGGTCATATTATTTTCCTGTTATTGGTTCCCCTGTTTTGCCCCCTCCCTCCATTTAAATCTTTGGTGGATTTCTTCTGTTGGGCTTCATAGAGTTCTTGTTGTATCCTGTTAGAATGTCCTTTGAAACATTTTGGAGTGCTGGTTTGGTGGTCATAAATTTCCTCAGATGCTCTCTGACATGGAAGTATCTTATTTCTCCAACAGTTTAGAGAGATTGTTTTGCAGGATTCAATCTGGGTTGAAAGCTGTTTTCCTTTAGAACTTGAAATACTTCACTCCAAGCTTGAGGGTTTCTGCTAAGAAGTAAGTTGTAATTCTGATGGGCTTTCCTTTATAATTGATTTGTTTGTTTTCCCTAACAGCTTTTAAGATTCTATTCTTGAGTTGAATTTCTGGAATCTTGACTATGATATGCCTGGCTGTAGATTTTTTAAAATCGTGGCTAATTGGAGTTTTATATGCCTCACTCACTGTATATCCAATTCTTTTTCTCTACCAGGGAAATTTTCTGCCGTGATATCTGTAAACAGTTTTTTAAAAATATTATTTGTGGTATCTCCTCTGACTTTTCACTGACTCCAGTCAATGTTAGGTTATTTTCTGTGCCTCATCTGGCAGCTGCTGGATTGATTTTCCAGTGTCCCTTGCTATTTTTAAGAAATCTTTCTTTCCATGATCTCTAACCACAAGCTGGTCTTCTGTGCTGAGATCCTGTCCTCACATTGGCTTATTCTGCTGTGGATACTTTCAGTGGAATTTTTATTCTCCTGAACATCTTGAATCTGCCTTATGGATTCCATTTCTTTCCTATGCCGAGCATTCATGGCTTCCATAATTTTCTTAAGCTCCTCTATTTTTTGTCTGTATCTGCTCTAGAGTCACTGAGCAGGGCTTTCCTTATGGACACCATCTCTGGAGCTATCTGAGAAATTATTTCTGATTTGATTTTTTCTAGAGCCTCCTTCAGTTGCCTTGCTGTTACCACTTCAGAGAGGCCGGGTGGGCGGGCGGCTTTCGGATTGTCCCACCTCACTGCCTGCCAGGTTTGCCTTTGGTGTCTGGGGTTGTATCTTGTTTAAGTGTCTTCTCATTTTCTTTTCTTAGTTTAATTCCTGGGGTGATGCTTGTAAGTTGCCTATGGTGGGTTGCTTTATTTCTAGTATTTAGAACCCTTAGGAAATGACTACTTTGCTGAGATATCTTTGAGGTGTAACTGGTGTTTGGGTTTTGAGTCTGTTGCAGGATCCTACCTCTTCAATTTATTGGGGATGAGAAGTTGCTGCCTGTTTGCCCCAGACCTTGGTTCTCTGTTACTGTGCCATAGTACTTTTTGTGACCCTTAGTCAACATCAGTCTTGGAATACCAGGAAGAACAGGTGCTTAGAACAAGTATGTCACTTTTGGCTGTAGTAGTACCATCAGCAGTGACAATAGCATCAAATAAAACCTAGAAAATTACAAACTGAGCCAACTATTAATTTGCCCCTTTAACTATGTGCACTAGATTTGTGGTTATATAACAAAATCTAAACTAAACCACAGTCAGGACTGGTGGTGCATGCCTATAATCCCAGCACTTGGGAGGCTGAGGCAGGAGGATTGTTGAGAGTTCAAGACCAGCCTGGGCTACAAAGTGAGCTCAAGGCCAGCCTGAGCTGTAGAGTGAGACCCTGTCTCAAAAAGACAAAAAATAAAAATAAAACAAATCAATAATATGCAATATACAAAGTCCTTAAAATGTCAGTTTTTCCCTCAGAAGTTAAAATTTGGAATGGGTTAGGGAGAAAATAGAGAAGTGGAAGAAGAGGACGAGATTAGGCTGGAGGACAAGGGGGCGGATCATGGTCACTTTGCAACACTGGTGTAGAAGAGGGAGGGAAAGAGAGATGGAAAAGAAAAAGAACGGAATGGAACCACAACCACAAAGAGGCTACAAACCACGTTCACACTCATATAAAAACAAGATCAAATAATGAAGGAGAAATAAAAGCAAAAAACAAAAAGACAAAATCCAAACCACCACCACCACAACAACAATGAAAAACAAATGAGAAAGAGAGAGAGAAAGAGAGAGAGAGAGAGAGAGAGAGAGAGAGAGAAGCCCACTTCCAGGTATGTCTCTGCTGTGACCGGTAGACAGCGTGTGCCGACAGAGTGCCAATCCATGTTGATCCATCCCAGCAAGCCAGCAGTAGCTTTCTGGCGGGGTAGTGGATAATCTCTCGTTCACAGTGTCTGCCATATAATGCAAAGCTAGAACAGATTCCTCTCCCAGCCTCTGCCAGCTGCTGTGTTCCAAGACCTTTGGCTCCTTCCCCCATCTTCAAACCAGCCATGCAACGCCTCCTGCTCTCTCTGACTCTCCCACCCTCTCTTATAAGGACCTCTGTGATTCCTTTAATGCAGGATTACCCTCCATCTAGAGATGTGTCGTGTAATCCTACTGTGAATCTCTGTCTTGTAAACTAAGTCCCAGACTTTGGGATTGAGATTGGACATTTTTAGGAGGCCTTTGCTCAGTTTACTACACAGATTTGGATTCTTCTCCATCTGATCTTCAAGGCTGATGCTCTTCACTGACTCCTGCTTCCCTTACACTGCCTGAGCTCACACACAGCACGGCTAGGAGAACACAAGTGTATTGGTGGTGGCTGGCGCTAGCACCACAGCACCACAGCACCAGGAGAAGCTCTGTGACAAGAGCAGAGGGAGAGGCCTGGGTCCCCGGCCTGCTGGACAGGGTGTGGGTGGGGGGCTCAGGAGGCAATGGAGTAGGCAGATTCATTCCCGGCCAAGCAAGCTGATTTCATGAGCTCTGCCTTGCCTACCTACCACCTAACCTCCAACGCATCTGCTGTCTGCCCTCCCCTGAAGGAAGAGAACACCCCATCCGGCCGCTCCAGCCAGGATTCCGTACCATCCTTGGGACACTTAATCCGTTTTCCCAGTTAACTCATAACCATTCTCAACTTTTCCCTTGCAAGTCTCTTCTCTGCCAAGAGCTTAGGAGGCCTCTCATCCTGTGCATCACTCCCTGACCAGGTCAGATTTGCAAGGTGTCTCAGTAGCCTGGCCCCTTCCAGGAGTGCATCAGCCCCATCTCCAACCGGCTGGTTAGCTGGGTCTCTGTCCTCAGACACGCAGAGCCTCTGACTCCATCCAGCAGCTCTCAGGCTCTGCTGTGACTTAGGAATGGGGCCTCCAGGCTACTGATACAACAAATCTGCCCTGGGGGAAGCCACAGGTAGAGGGGACAGATTCTGGTTTGTGTTATATTGAGAGAAACAACTCTTGAAGAACAGATCACAAAACATCAGCAGACCTTTGGAAGATAAGAAAGCCACAAATAAAAAGCACAGACAGCAAACAAGACCAACAGATGCAGTTGTTTAAAACACAGACAATACAGAGAGCGGAAGAAAAACTCAATATTCTCAGAGAGGTAAGATTT
Source organism: Dinomys branickii (assembly GCA_004027595.1). Taxonomy (NCBI): domain Eukaryota; kingdom Metazoa; phylum Chordata; class Mammalia; order Rodentia; family Dinomyidae; genus Dinomys; species Dinomys branickii. Next base: position 11,096 of record PVLD010008218.1, on the reverse strand, counting down.
GCATCTGTACAAGAACAGGATGCTAGACTGCACCAAAGCCACCCAAAACGTCAAGCTCGAGGGTAGACAAGACATTCCCAGGCAGGAAAGCTTCAGAACACTCGCTCTCTCCGGGAAGCTCCTGACCCTGTGCCCGCCACAGTGGGGGTGGGCGATGACGGGGGGGGGGGGCAGAGCAGAGGGGGGGGCCCAGGACTCCAGCAGGAAGCGGCAGGGTGGGCGGTGCCCAGCAGCGCATGGGGGAGAGCGGTGTGACTGAGGGGCCCAGGGGGAAGCAGGGATCCTGCAGCCAAGAGAAAAGAAGCAAGCAGCAAACTTGCTGACGTGTTCGTCTGCGCTCACAGCCACTCTCCCCTTCTGTCAGAGGGGGGCATGCACTTAGGGTGGAAAGCTAAGCCCCTCCAAAAGGGGACGGGAAGTCCCTCCTCTGCCTCAGCCCGCCCCCGCCCCATTTTGCTCCGTGTGGATCCCCACCTTTGGCGGAGGGGGCGCGCCCTAGGATTCCACAGTAACCCAGCCTGACAAGGACAGAGTCCACTGGCTTCTCCTTTACAAACGGGGAAACTGAGATCCCCCCCTGGACACGGAGAGAGAGGAGGTCCACACACTTCACCTTCTGGTTCATTCAGAGCAAGGCCAGTAGCAAGGACAGCAAGAGCCTCCTGAGCGTGAGGAGCCACTAGCTGACCTGCGCCTTCCCAGGCCCCTGCTGCTCTCCCTGTGCTAGGTCTCTGGGCTGCTCCTTCCTGTCACCCATTACAGGAGAATACGTAGCTGTAACTGAGCTCTGCACACTGTGGAGGAAGCAACTGCAAACTTCTGGGGTGGGAGACAGGAGGCGAGAGGGCAAGAAACAACGCAAAGCCAGCTGAGCAACCACTGGGCCCAGCAGTCCCCTCAGGCCAACCGACCCGGGGTTCTAGGCTGCCCGCACTTGTTTCATTTGGTTAAGAATCAAGGCCAAGCCGGGCATGGTGGTGATTGCTTGTAATCTCCACAAATCTGAGTTTATCCCTAACAGGCCTTTACATGGTCTGGCTTTTGATTCTCTGAGTTCAAATCTTGCCTTTGCTAAGGGCTTGGCTCACCTCAAATTACTAAATTGCTTAGGCTGGGCTTGAACTTGCAGTGCTCCTGCCTCAGCCTTCTACAGTGCTGGGATCACTAGTGCTCTGTAATCTTAACATGTGGCAGGCATTCTTTATTAAATCCGAGTGCCCCAGGCTATGGACCTCATCTGTGGTCTATGGATCTGTTCGCCTCACTTACTAGCAGGGCCACCTTGGAATACTGACATAGGGGCCAAGAACCCTTGCTGCAGGTGAGGGAGTCCTGGGTTTGGGCCTAACCCTGTCACTCACCCTGTGACTGGGGATAAGCCACTTGCTCCACCTGGACTGCAGTTTTCCCTACAAAATAGCTAGCTGGGATCCAGTCACCTCCCTCTCAGACTCTTCCATCCAGGGCTTTTGAACCCCTGTGTGGGTCAGGACGTGGCCCTCCCTCTCCCCGGCCTCCCACCCCCTCCATTCCAGAGGCCGCAGCCTCTCCTTTCCTGCCTGAGTCCGGCTGCAGGGAGGACACGCAGAGGAACAGTCCTGGCTGTTCAAGTGGCTACGGTGGGAGCTGGCTGGTGGCCAGTCTCAGGGCCTGAGACACAGAGGGGTGTTTGTCCGGGGGCCTCACGCTTCATGCAGACCTGCACTCTCTCCCCAGGCACAGCGCCAGCCCCCAGCTTGCTCATGGGGTAGGACATGGGGTCATGAGGGGAGACATGGACGCCGCACAGAACTGGGCGTCCTCCTGGGGGCTGGGAGCCTGGGCAGAGGAGGAGGAAGGCAGGAGCCCTGGGGGAGGCAGGGAGGGAGGCGGGGAGATGTGGGGGGACAGGACAGAGTGCGTCAGGTGAACAGAGGGACTTGGCCAGTCCTCTCCAGGCCTCAGCTTCCTCAGCTCTGAAGTGGAGAGGCTCCCCTGTCCTCGTGCTGTGAGGACTCCGCTAAGGAAGATGACCTTGTAAAGGCCTGGGATGACTCTCATTCCGGTGCACAGGGAGGTCCTCATCCTCACTGTCCTCGTCTGGAAAAAACCGGTGGAAACCGCTGAAGGGAGGAAGAACTGGTCAGGGCCGTACTACAGCTCTGGGGGATCCAGCCAACCACAGTATATTTTTTACTAACCTCTAAAATTGTTTTGTTTCCAATGTGAAGGAAAAAATAAAAATATCAAAAAGTACCCTCCATTGTCAAAGAAACCAAAACCTGGAGGGCTTTAAAGTCTCACAGGCCTTATCTGCTGTGTCCAGTGGCCCCATTGGTTCCTAGCTTTTTTGGTGCTGACCTGCCCTGGACACCGTCTCTGAGGTCCACCAGGCCCCAGTGTCTTCCACCATGGACTCCCAGAGTGCTCCAAAGAGCAGAACTCGGAGCCCTGTTTGTGTGGAAACTCCCAGTCTCACTGCTCTGTGAGCTTTGAATCAGGGCTGATGGCCCCAGAGCACGGGTGTGAGGTGGGCAGAATTGGGGGCACTCATGGCTGGGAGCCCAGGGGTGTGGTCTGGGCGCGACTCTAAGGCACCAGGCAGGCGGGGAATGAGCACTGCTACTCACAGTGACTCCCTGGTCACTTCTGCGGTGACCACCATGCCCGGGGCTTCACCTTCACGATCCCACTGAGTCCTCATCACACCCACTGTGCTTCACGCCGAGGAAACTGGGGCACAGAGAGGCCAAGGAACTCATCCAGACCTGCCCTTCTGCAAAGCATGGATGGTAATGCGAAGGAGACTTCCAGGGTGCAGGAATTGGGGGCAAGCGTGAGTCAGGTGTCCAGGAAACACGAGAAAGAGCGAGGAAGGGGCTCAGGCGGGGAGGAGGGGCTGCGTGCGAGGGCACACGGGCAGCCTTGGGGGGAGCAGCTGAGAGTCAGGAAGAGGTGGCTGGAGCGGGGCAGGCGCCTGGGGCTGCTCGTTCGCCTTAGGAGGGAGATTCCTAGCTGTGGCTGGGGAGCCCACCTCTACGCCAACTCACACCATAGCCAGGAGGCCAGGTGTGTGCTTGGTGTGACCTGTCCACCCCAAAGAGAGAACATGGCCAGTCTGGCCCTGACTGTCCACTCAAAACCTACCAGCTGCACAGCCAGCCCAGAGAACTTTCTAGAAACAAACTCGCCCATGCCTATCTCTGTCTAGATCTCCGACGGCCTCTCAGCAGCTGGGATGGTCCAAGTCCAAACTCCTTAGCAAGTCTTTCCCTCTCCAGCAGCATCCAGCCCTGAGGTCCCCAGGGTGGCAGCCACATCCCTGCCTGTTACCAGTCCCCCATCGCCAAACCATTTCAGATTTAGCACCATTTCTTACACAGTATCTCACATCCCTCCTCTTCCCCAGCTGCCCAGTGCTGGGCTCCTGTCTCCTCCAGCCTGGGTCCTGCGATCGTTCCCCACCACGCAGCCTCAGGAAGCTTTAAAAGCCTTGGGTCCACTTCACCCTAGAAAGCTTGGCCAGTGAGGTCATGCAGGGCCCGGAGTCCGTAGCTCCTGCAGCTTCCTCTGTGTCTGAGCGCAGCATTGTCGGTCCCTCCCAGCCTGGCCCTGCGGCCCTGAATGTGCCAGGTCAGTCTCTCCTCCGCTACTGACGCTGCGGATGCTGTAACCCAGGGCCGTGCCAGTCCCCACACCGCGCCCTCTGACCGCTGTGTTCCTCTCTCACCAGCGCTTATAGCCAGCCTCTTCCACTTGACAAGTGGCTGTGTCCTCCACAAGACTGAGCTCCCTGAGAGTAGGGGCCATGCAGGGTTTGCCTCACCTCTTAATCCCCAGTGCCTTGAATGCTTTCGGCTCATTGTAGGAATGAAGACGTGGATGCTGAGTGAAATAAATGCATGTGAGTGAGCAGCGTGTGCTCAGGAGTCGCGGCTGACCCGAGGCCTCGGGCAAAGGACCTGTTGGGGTTTCCCACCCACACGGGCACCACCATGGTGCGGATGTGCCGCTGAACCCAGGACAGCTGTGCTCGGAGAGAGGGGTCCTGAGCAGGGGTAGCATTTGTGTGGTGCAGGGTAGTCAGCATTCCACGGCAGGGTGAGAATCCCAGGGATATATAATAGCTCGTATTGGCTTGGTCCCACCCCAACAGAGTCCATATGATCAGCTAAATTTACACAGCAGGCCCAGGAAGGTGAAGTCTCTCATCTAAGGTCCCTGAGTGAGGCAGAGTACGAAGCCAGGGAACCTGACTCCGAGTCTGATCCATGTGCAGAGGCCTTGATAATGAGAATGAACATTCTTTTTTGGTACCGGGAATCGAACTCAGGACCTTGCACCTGCCAGGCAGGCACTTGTGCCACTGAGCTATATCCTCAGCCCTGAGAAGGAACATTTGATAAGCACCTGCTGTGTGTCAAGCGCTTCTCCATAAACTCCACAATAAGCTTTGCGTTTGGATAGCCTGCTTATGTTTGTACAGTCATTTCGTCCCGTAAGAATCCAGTAGGCGCCCAGCACAATTTCCCCCTGCAGGGGAGGAAAGTGAGGTGCAGAGGAGTAAAATAACTGGCCAGAAGTTGCCATCCATGAAAGGGGAAGAACGAGGTACAACTTAGACCGAATGTCCCAGCGTTCAGGCACCCTCCCTGCTGTGCCGGACTGAACCCAGGGCTGCCCCATGCATGCAAGGTGTGCACTCTACCATAGAGCTACGCCTCACTGTTTATTTTGAGATACATTCTCACTGAAGTTCCTAGCTAACCTTGAATTTGCAGTTCTCCTGCCTCAGCCTCCTGAGGACCGGCAATTACATGCATGTGCCACCGCACCTGGCCAGAGTTCAAGCTTCGAGAACTCCACTTCACCGCTTTGCTCAGTGGCTGAGCACTGTGGTTTTCCCTGGGATTTGGGCAGGTGGAGAACGGAAGAGCTACATTCTAGCTGTGAAGAATGACAGGAGTGAGTCTGGGCCGAGGGCGTGGACACACCAGGCAGAGACGTGAGGGATCTGGTGAGAGGCTGGGTCGTGAGAGACCCCACAGAGCTGGGCCCAGTACCCAGGGAAGGTCAGAGTGGAGCTGAGTCATGCAGCGAGCACTGATTAAGCCTCTACAGGGAGAAGTTAACATGCTCTGCTCTCTCCAGAGATCCTGCGCTATGGATTCAACATGAGATGTCTGAGAACGAATAGTGCCAGGGTCAGACTGGCTGGGCTCTGCTGAGTGGCCCTTGGAAAGTTACTTAACCTCTCTGTGCTTCTCTTTTTCTGTAACAGGGAGGTAATAATGGGGCCTCCTTCACAGGATTGTGATGCAAAGGAATGAGATAATAAGCAGAAAGGCTCTGGTGGTGGTTGACAGAAAGTGTCTTTTAGCATATTTCCCTCCCCTCCCTACCTCTAGAAAGATCTCCCTACTCCCCCAAGCTGCACCAGAACTAAGACTAAAGTCGGTGATGGTGTGAAGGTCAGGGAGGGAGAGAGAGGGAAACGCCCAGCTCTCCAGTACTGAAATATGCCTGAGCTGGTGGGAGAAGTGTTTATTTCCTTCTCCTTCCTGCTGTGTTCACAGGGTTATGCAAGAGAACTTCTCAGAGCTTCCCCCTCCGGGCCTCCAAGAGGGCTGCTGGCAGGGACATATCTGCCCTGGGCTCAGGTTCTGAGCAAACACAGGGCCTGCGAGGGACGGAGGCAGGGCGGAGGAGGAGGCTGGGTCCGGAGTGAGTTCAGGGCCAGGCGTCGAGAGGTCCACGTTCCTGGCCCAGCACTGCCTCAAAGGCCATGGATGTGTCACAAGCCAGCACCTGGGTAGTGGCGTGACCTGGGGGAGAGGTCCAGTCCAGCTGGGGAGCGTGGGGGCCTTGGCTGTGTCCCCGGGGACGGAGTGAAGGCCATTCCAGTGTGGCCGCTGCCTGTCTCCTGCCGTCCTGATGGCCACACTCTCTCCTCCTGGGCTCTGGAGGAATGTCCTCCCCGCCCCCATGCCCATGCACTGGTAGGTGGTGGAGCGGACAGAGGAGGGGCTCTGCAATTGGACTTAGGCTCCGTTTCCTCCACTGTCGACTGCGCTTTGTGGCTCCTGGCTCATCCCTCAGCGTGACCGCTGGAGGTCATTGTTGTTAATGGCCGGGGCCAGTTACTTAGCCCTTCTGCGTGCCTCAGGCGTGGGTAAGGCTTCGGAGGCACCAGGCTTTTGGCAACATGGTGAGCCTGAGCAGCACAACCTGAAGCACCCCGCCCATCAGGACTCCAGGTGGGCCCTGTGCCTGTGCAGACCGCCAGAACATGTCAGAGGTGACACGGGCAGTTCTGGCAACTGTCCTTAAGTGGCTGCCTCTGCCTTCTGTCCCTCAGGAGCCTTGCCCTGAGGCCTCTATTGCAGGACCACCCAGCTGGGCCCAGCAGACTTCAGGAGGCACAAGAGTAAATGCCAAGTTCTTGTTTGACGCCACCAAGTGGTTACAGCGCCACAGCACCCGCATGCCAGCCTCCATGTGTGCTCCCCGCCCAGCACTTGACAGTCAGGAGCTGCGACCACAGAACAAAGCCAGGCCTCTCTGCCTTCCTTTCACGCCTGTCTCTTTTATTACCTCGGGATGACATGTTCCTGCTGGGCCGGATTCCTGCTCTGCTCTGCAAGGGGGGGCCTATCAGTCAGTGAGTGAGTGTTGGTCTCAAAGCTGATTTATTAACCTCAAACATACCCAACCCATCTCATGCCCCTGCAAGACCAAAGACATCCAGAGAGGAGTAAGGAAGGTAGTTTCAAGAGCTGCTGGTGGGCTGGGGATATAGCTCAGTGGAATAAGCACCTGCCTAAGCAAGCGCAGGGTCCTGAGTTTGATCCCCAGTACCGCCAAAAAAAAAAAAAAAAAAAAAAAAGAGCTGCTGGGACTTTCAACTGCTACTTTTTACAGTTCTTCTTCCAGACCCCCTGGGGCAGCATCTAGAGGCCTCCAGTCCTTGTCCTAAACTTTCGATTCCAGCAGAGCCTCTGCAGACGGACCAGCCCGATTTGAGATCACCTCCCTAACTACGCAGGAGCCATCACCTCACAGGCATTGGGCTCCCCTGAGCAGCAAGGGTCTCCCCAGCCACCTCACAGAGCCAGGACTGAGACAGTGATCAAGCAGGCCCCAGCCCACCTCTGCTGGTCCCATTCCTTTATTACTTTGCAGGCCTCATCTCTGTCACTGTTACATCCCCCTCGGTGCCTTCTCCTCAAGCAAAAGTCCCTGGCTCACTTTCTCTTTCGTCTCAATGAAAAGCTTTGGCTGGTGGGTGTGGTGGTACATACCTATAATCCCAGTACTCAGGAGGCTGAGACAGGAAGATTGCTGAGTTTGAGGCCAGCCTGGGCTACACAAGCAAATTCAAAGCCAGACTGATTGCACTACAGAGCAAGAAGCTGTCTCAAAACACCAAAAAACAAAAACAAACAAAAGCTTGGCCTGTTACTCATACTTCTTGGCCTGGTTTTTAATTTCTATTATCACCGAATCAAAGGACCCCACATCACACTGGCAGCCACACTCAGATGTCGGGATCTGGGAGTGGCAGCCATCAGCGGTGCATTCCCGGATTTGGAGGACAGACCCGGGTCCTTCAATTCAACTGTTCCAGGCAGTCTTGAGTTTCCCCTGCCCAATGTTGGCAGTCACCAGGGCTCTCCAACCTGGCCAGGGGTCTGGGAGTATTTAGGGGCCTCTAAACTTTCCAATGTTTTAACAGAATGAGGTGTATAAAATACCCTCTTTCCTAAAGTGCTGAATATATTTCTGTTCCTTTCACAGAAGCCTGATTTACACACCCTGACTTTTTACAGCTCCTCCAGGTCTCCTAGGTTTGTTTCTTTAATTATTTAAGGATTTCCTCGCCACACATTTCAATGCGGCCCTTTGTGTGAGGCTTCATACCTTCTAAGGCTTTATACCTAAGAGTATTTTTTGATGACCTCATGTTTAAATGACAGTTTGGCTGACTTTAAGATTCTGGATTGAAAGAGTTCTTTTCTTTCGGTCTTGAGTGATACTACTTCCTTGATTTCCTTTATCGGTGTTGCTGGAAAGAATAGGTCATCCTGATTCTTGCTCCCGTGTAAGTGGTTTGTTATTTTTCTCTGCTTTTCCCTTGTCTTTTACATTTTTATTTGCACCCTAATATCTCTGTGATTCCCCCCCCCACTTATTTCCATTGTTGGTTATCCTAAGAGTCCTTTCAACCTGTGTTCACTTGTCTGTAATTTTTGGAATATTTTGTCATTTAAAAAAAAATTGTCTTTTTGAGACAGGGTTTCACCATGCAGTTCAGGCTGGCCTTGAGTTCAGCTTGTAGCCCAGGCTGGTCTCAAATTCACAGAGATCCTTCTGCCTCAGCCTCCAGGCATGCGCCGCCCCACCTCCATTATTTCTTCATCTCCATTTTTATTGTTCTTTCCTTTTAGAACTTCTGGTCTGTACACCTTAGCTCTCCTTTTTTATCTGTTGTCTGTCTATCATGCCCTGATGCTTTTTTTGGGTCATTTTGGGACAGAGTTTCACTATGCAGTTCAGGCTGGCCTTGAACTCACTTTCTAGCCCAGGCAGGACCCTCCTGCCTCAGCCTTCAGAGTGTTGGGATTACAGATGTGCACCACCATGTCCAACTGCCTGATGTGTTTGAGGATAATTTCCAATCTGATCATTTTGTTAATTAACCAGTAAATTCTTCAACAGAATCCATCCTCATATGCCATCTATCATGTCTTTTATTTTAAATATATATTTTTTTAATTTTAAACAGAAAACATAAAACAAAATTTCAAAACAAGATAATAGAGGGTAATAATGGTTAATATATTGTGTACTATTATCTTTAGTTACTCAGCATACAAGATATCAGCATTTAATCATCCAAATAATACTAGTGCAAAACTTTCTTTTCAATGAACTAAGAGAAATTAGTAGTATAACTATCTTGAACTATCTTTATATATATAATAGATATAATATTATCTAATATATTAGATAATATTATATATTATATAATATCTTTTTCTTAGCTAATGTTTTGACTTGGTTCACACGACTTCGTTTTCTCTTCATTTTAGCAGTTTTTAATGAAAGATGCAGATAAGATCCCTTCATTTCTCTATCTCCTCAATTGTTTTTTCTTTGTACTTGCCCTTTTCCTTTCCTGGTGGGTGAGATTTGGCTTCAAGTTGAAGGATCTGTTCTTGGGCCTTTGTCTGGCTGCAGCCTCGTGATAACCGCCCTGGGAGGGCGGATACCCACACGCAGGGCCTGGCCACCAGCCCCCGCCCGCTGCACCTGCTCAACACAGATGGCAAATTTCTTCCCAGAAATCTGGACCACTCTGTACCTGCTGACCTCTGTGATTGCCCCATCCCCGTGGGTCGTGAACTAAATGTGCTGTTGCTTTCTCAGCCCTCCAGACAGGGGAAATGATCCTCCTGGGGATGTGGGGAGGGGCATTAAAATGCTTTTTGTCATCCTGCCTCAGGCTGGGTGTCACAAAGGAACTGGACTTCATTTCAGCTCCTGCTGCATTGGTAGTAGCTGAAAAAGGGCTGGACCTACGACTTCTCATTCTTCCATGATTTCGTGATTTCTTCTTTCATGTCCTTTAGTGCCATTATCACCTTTTATTTAAAAATCTGAATCCACTCGCTTCAACCATTCTGCTTCCGGGGGCATGCATGGCTTGATGTCTTTCTCTTAGTAAGAGCTATATTCCTCGGGTGTCTATCTTGGCAGGTGAGTTCAGCGTCCCCGAGGGGCACCACCTGCCCATCTTGTATTGTGCTCTGGGGGAACAGCTGAAGTATAAGAGAAACTAGGGCCGGGCTGGTGGTGCACACCTGTGGTGCACACCAGCACTCGGGAGGCTGAGGCAGGAGGATTGCCCCAAGTTTGAGGCTACAGACCTCCCCCCAAAAGAGGGACTAGGATGAATGTAGAGTGGGCAGCCACATGAGCATCTTTGGGTACCCACTTTTGGCTGACACCCTGCCAAATTTGGCAGTCAGGGTTCACTTTCAACTTCCCCAAGAGAAGCATGCTAGGTAGGAGGTGGGCAGTTCCAGCATTCCACTCGTGGGGGTGGAGGAGCGGCTGGGGGTGGAGGAGAGTGGATGAGGCCGTGAGCGCTCAGTCCTACCTGCTTTTATCAGTTTCTTATTCCAGCAAGGCCTTCAGCAGCCCAGACCATCCGTGGGCTATAACTGCCCATCTCTACATGCAGTGGGTGGACAGCTACTAGCCCAAGACCTGGAGCACACACCGGCAGGTGAGCTTCCCGGAAGGGCAGGCGATGGGAGGGGTCAAGTCCAAGCTGCAGTTTTGCAGATATTCATTCACTCCACACAGAAAGCTCAGGCATTAGCTGTCTGTATCTGCAGGCTGCACAGGTGTGGACAAAACCAATCGAGGATTGGAAATATTTGAAAAAAAACAAAACAAAACAAAAAACCCTGCACTGTACCATATGTACAGACTTTCTTGTTATTATTGCCTAACTGATACAGTCTAATAACTATTTCCATAGTTATTTCCATTTGCACTGTCTTAGGTATTATAAGCAAGCTAGCGGTGACTTAAAGCACACAGGAGGCATGTACAGGTGCTATGCAAATTCGACACCAAGGACCTGAGCCTCTACAGACACTGTTACCTGCGGCGGCTCCTGGCAGCGGTTCCTGGATTGAATCCCCCGAGGGACGTCGACTTCCCTAAGTGCTGTGCTGGTGATGGGAGCCCTGGCCCTCAAGGAAGATGTACTCTGACAGCAGACTCAGACTTGAGCCCGGGCACCACCACCCGGGTAGCTCAGTCTCCCTCAGCCCCAGGTGCTGCACCTGCAGGGCACAGCTGCAAAGCAGAGAAGGACACAGCATGTATCCCTGGGATCTGCAGGCTTCCGGGGGAACATGCTGCCAAGTGATTAATACATTGCCCGGCACACAGAAAGGTCTCGAAAATGTTCATCGTTGTTGTTATTATTATGACCAAGGTCATCATAACTGGAGAGACGGGGCTTGAACTGGGAGCTGCTTCTAGGAGGTAAATGAGCCTCTGGGCAAACTGGTCACCCTCCAGGTCTCTAACTGGAGAGA